>JAZBGX010001316.1:0-19367 GCA_037414775.1 Zonitis immaculata
TAAAATTCCATTTCCATAAATAAAGATGAAATTAATTTTTTTAGAAAAAAAAGAAAACTGTAGAAATTTGAATTGCAATTGCCTATATAAATACAATTTTGAAATATTGGAAATGAAAACTCAATTTCCATTCAACCTTAAAAAAAAGGATCATCAACTATTTTAGCAATTAAATCCTAAATATAAACTGATAATTTTCCATTTCCTAGAAATTTGTCGAACAGTTCCAACTCCAAAATCTTATTTAGAAGTTACAGTTTGAATCTTCAAAGTTTGTTTTGTAATTATTTCCTCAATTGCAACATTCACAAAAAAACGGTAACAGCCTGTAGTTTATAGAATTGGAACTTTCTAAATAGATGAGACATCTGTTTCGGCCGTTTTATTGAACGGACAAAATAATTTGTAGTGAAAAATAATTTATTAAAATAGACAAGTCTTTATTCCCTATTCTGTAGAACATAAAAACAAATTTACAAATCACCTAAGAACAAACTTCTATTCCCTGAAAAAAAATTGATAGAATAAATCGAGCAGACGTTTGGACTCCGCATAATCCGTCCGAAAAAAAACCAAAGCTAACCGGCCCACAACATGCAAACTATTGCTTCAGCAGCACGATATAGAAGAGTTGAATACTGGCGACAAAAAAATGGGTTCTATAACGCGAACAAATCGCCAAGAAGTACAACAGCTAAGTCAGTTTTACACTCTAAAAAGACGCTTTTGTGTGTTTGGTGGCGTATTCGTGCGGGGTCGTGCATTTCAAAGTGCTAGAACCTGAACAAACTGGATCGAGCAAATCAATCTCTAATTAGAAAATATCCAACAATTGTTAACGAAAAAGATGTTATTTTGCAACACGATATAATGCAAGATCGTACTGTGCAAAACGAGCTCTGAGAAAATTTTAGAACGGAGGTGAGAGGTATCTCCTCACCCGATATCGAGCCACTGTGTATTCCTTTCAAATGAGGGACCGTCGATGTGCTTCTCGCTTCATGGGTTTCGAATTAGGCAAAGAGAGGTAGATTTCTCAAGAAAAATATAACTCCGTCCTATATAGATAGTCCGCTAAATAGAGGTTTTAATTACCATAACGAATTGACGTACGAGAAGTTTTTGGAAGTGCCCACTCATAGGAGGTTTTTACTCTGATTAAACGTTGTACATTCTCGATGAAACACCTTGTATAACATGGAAATTGTTGCTCAATAACCGAATTATAGTAAATAAAGATCAGGATGAAGATTTTCTCAGATATATATAGATGAAATTGTCAAGTGCAACAACGGTTGTCTATATTAACATATTAATTATATTTTTCCTCATTTATGAACGAATAAGTTTAATTAAACAAAATCCTTGATCTACTTTCTATTTTTGTATCTATTTAACGAACTTTTTTAGTTTCACAAACAGTTTTTTCCTGCAATTGTAAACGAAACAAGTGAGTATGCAATGTTTTCTATTTTATTGTAGAAAATTATAATAATTTAATTATTATTTATAATTTTAAGGAAAAATTGAAATCTTTGTTTCATGATTTCTAATCATAAATAATTTACAGTTGAGAAAAAATGCCCTTAGTTCTTTATTCTGTATCTGATGGACCGCCATCATTGGCTGTACGGCAATGTTTAAAAGCACTCAATATTGATTACAATTTGGTCAATGTTGATTTTGGATTAGGTCAACATATGACCGATGAATATGCTAAAGTATAAAATAATTATTATTGAATAAATCATTTACTTAATTTAATTTTAATTTTATAGAAAAATCCACAAAAAGAAATACCAGTACTGGATGATGATGGATTTTATTTAAGTGAAAGGTAAATATTAATATTCATTTAAAAACAAGTGAACATGATTACCTTGATACAAGTACTTCGATTACCAATCATCTATCTGATAATCATAGTTTTAAAAATTAATGTCCGAAACCGGTATTTATTTATTTCAATTCTAATATTTCCAACCTTTTTCTTCACTTCTCTTAACTCATAAATAAATAAATACATAGAATCAATTTCAAAACTAAAAATATAAATATTTATAAATGAATTAGTGGTAAAGCGCAAATTATTATACAACTTAATTATTTTATTGTTTAAATAGTTCATATTTTCTGAATACGCCTCTGTCACTCAATCTATCTTTATTACTATAGCGAATCCCAATTCAAACGAACCACGTTACTTACACCGGCACAATTTGTGACGCAACGCCCACTAGGCTGGACTGTGACAACTTTTCTATTATGCAAACTCATGAACTATTTTATCGGGAAAGAGAGTGCGGCTAAACTAAATATAATTGGATCACTCGATCTTAAGCGACTTGTTTGTTTGGTAAACATATGACGATAAGCAAGACTTTTAGACATTCTAACAGTGCAATTAAGGTAGTTCATTTGAATTGAAATTCACTTTAGCATACACATTTTAATATTGATTAAACAAAAAAATCCATAGCCTCTAAAATTTTTTCATGTATCATATAAATTGATTTGTATGATTCAGCTTTAAGCAAAACAAAATTTGCAAGTATAAATATTTGATGAACGTCAATCTTTAAAAAACGCTTGTTTTACATAAATTGCTTTTAAAAAATGAATACAGGCTGTCTTGTATGTGAAAGATCAAAGCTTAAAGTTAGATAGGAGAGGAAAGACGAAAACACAACAATATACTCATCGCATCAAAATTTTAACTTCTATCTATCCCTTAAATCTGGTCTTTCACTCCAACTACCATTAGTCTACCCTTACACCCTACTATCTTCATATAGATTGTCTAAAAATAAATTTGAATGGATGAGAAATGAAACTCTGGTACGAAAATTGCTTTAGCGTTTTTCTATCTAAGGCCCTCCTCATTGTTTATTGATTAATTACTTAAATTAACCAATTAGAGTCATGCTTGAACAGAATGAGTGTCATCCGTCGATCGTCTCTCCAGCGTACCTGCTAAGAACTGTCATTCTATTAAAGCGCACCTCTGATTGGTTACTTTGATCAATAATTAAATATTACATAATTAATAGTCAAGGACTTTTAGTCTTAGAATTTCGCTATCTATTCGTTACGAGACACCTCGTAGAAATTGTTTCTTGACCGCACAAAAATCGAGTCTAACATTAGACCTTAAGTATTCGTTAATATTCAAAAACAACAAATCAGAATTCAAAATTAACCATATTTGTACTTGGAAAGTGTTAGAAAAGTATAGTATGTTCCACTATGAATGGTACACAACAAAATTTCTGACGCGCCGACAACTTTTCTGTTATGTTATATAACTGCTCATAAACACCAAGCTCGGGTTAAGCTAGTTAGGGTTTTATTTGTATCAAATGATTAGTAGGAGCGTCACAAATTCTGTCGATAAAAGTAATGTGGACCATTTACTGTGAAACGTACTGTAATTCATTTACTATACCTATATGAATTTTATAAAACCAGTAGTACAAAAATTAAATTAAACATAGAAAGTTATGGAAAAGTAGAACATATACGATTGTACTTTTGTTTGTTGTCCATAAATCAATATTTATTTTTTGGATGGCTTATACAACAAACTTCATTGAACTTTATAATACGAAAACTTCGAATATATTGTACATAAATTTTACACTATTGTAATAATAATGTAACTTTCGAAATATGATCAGGAAATCTCATCGTATCAACAATAAATCAAACTATATATAACAATATATAGGTATATAATGAATGGAGCTTTTCTTTTTTGTAGGCGTCAAACTTTCGTGATGTAATTGAAGAATTCAATCTTATTTTTTTATTAATTTTCTTCTTGAAATTTGATTATAGCAATGCAATTTTACAATATCTAGCTGATAAGTACGCCAAAGACGATAAGCTTTATCCAAAAGACGTAAAAGCTCGAGCCATCGTCAATCATCGACTCTGTTTCAATCTATCAACATATTATCGTTACATCTCCGAACATGTTGTAAGTATAACAAAAGAAGAAAAAAAAAAAAAATAATAATACGTAATAAATACATTTGCGATAGATGGCACCGATATTTTTCGATTATAAAAAAACACCGTTAAGTCTAAAAAAAGTCCATATAGCTCTTGATAATTTCAATACATATTTGAATAGAATCGGTACGAAATATGCAGCTGGTGATAATATGACAATAGCTGATTTTCAATTGATAACAGCAACTATGTGTTTAGAAGCTATCAATTTTGATTTCTCTTCATATCAATTCGTAACGAAATGGTATCAAAATTATAAAAAAGAATATCCACAATTATGGGCAATTGTTGAAAACGGTATGAAAGAAATTAGTGAATTTGAAAAGAATCCACCCGACTTAAGTCACATGAATCATCCCATACATCCGATAAGAAAAGCTTAATTAGAAGCCGTATTGGTATTGAAACAAAACAAAAAAGGATTTGGTTTATGGAAATTTTATTCTATTTTTTTTTTTTATTAATTATTTAAAATTGCGTTATTATTGTGGTTAAGATAATCAATATCTAACTCAAACAAGCACACAAACCTTATCATTTTGTAGATAAGAATAAAATATATGAGTCGATGTATTTTCCGGTTGTGAAAAAATTATTCTATAATAAATAAATTAATATATAGGTATACTAGTTGTGAGAATTTTTTGTTAATAAAATGTCGTTAATAAAATTATCTGTGGAAAATTTAGATGGTAATAGTAAAGATTTATTTGAAATCGATATGAAGCGAACATTAGAAGAGAATATCGAAAATATTTGTCATTTATTCCAACAAGTAATCGAAAAAAAATTATTTAAATACCTTTTCCTTTCAATTAAATAATTGTAGAAATATGAGAGTAATCGTTATGGTTTGAAAATTTTATATACAAATGATGGTGTAGTTGTTAACACCCATATTTCTAATGATAATTTCAAGGAAATTAAAGATGGTTATTTTTTAAAACTCGACTATTCCTTAGATTATTATATCAACAATATTCTACAACATATTGATGATGATGATGATGTGACTGAAAGAGCACAAAGTTTTGAACAACTTTATACTTTAAGTGTGGACCCCGAATTTATCAAACATTTAGGTGAGTTTTATCAATCGATCAAAACAATTTTCTTGCCGATTTCCAAAGTATTATAGTAGTTATAGAACTTTTTTCACCCAAACCCAGTGGCTTTCAGTCGAATTATTTCGAAATTTTATTATAGATTCCAAAAAAAAAGGAAGAAAAGTACTTACCATCATTGATCGTGAAATTCTTGCTTGAATGGCTATAGCCCACTGAAGCAGTCATTTTTGCAAGGTTTAGTTTGGTTTTCCACAAGCTTCTATGTTCATAGCGGGCATGTTGCGAATACAAATTTTTCGACATCCACAAATGCGGATATTCCAGAACCCACATTCGCGAATGCAGATAAATAATTGAAACAAATGATATTTATAGTAATCTTTATTTGGAAAATCGAATTTTTTATAGGAATCGGTGCATTATATTTCATGGGCAGCAGTGTCGATACTTTTTTGACTGTCATCTTCACTTAAAGATTTTATTTTAATAACTAGGATTATTTATTAGCCATACTGGATGTTCCTGGCTGTTTTTATAGATATTTCCAAAGAATCTCTCATTTTCATGCTTTAACTTTCTCGAAATTCGGACAACCTGTAACGTCATTCTCAATATTTTTTATCTTCAATATTGCAACCATAATTTTTTCTTCAGCCACTCAATATAAAATGTACCCCCAAAGAAAAACCATATGAGTTCATCAGCAAAAATGTTGAGCAGCAAGTGTACTCGCTGGAGTTGCCGACAATTTCTTGTCGCGACTTGTACAATCTCGCATTCGCAACATCGAAAGTTCGAAAGTTCTTATAACGAAAACAAACAAAATAAAGCATTGCACAAATAATTTAGAATTAGTTTTATAACCACCCCGTCTTGTTAGCAGCAACCAATCAAGTGATAACCTGTTCCAATATATAAAAAATGAACATTTCCATGATTCCGGTTCCTTTAGCAAGCGTTTATATAATTATAAGCGCTTTTCTTCCTATTGTCAAGTAATCTTGCCCCGTAATTTCGGAACAGCCTGTACTCAACAATACTTTTTTATTAGAATATTAATTAAATTGTAATGGAACTGTAATAGTGATTGGAAATCGTATTCCTATTCGAATTAAGAATTCATACGCTACACTAAATTCCACTAGAATGTAATCGAGATTTAAATTAGAATAGTATTATTGGTTTGATGCTTAAGTTCAAGCTCTACAAACATTTGTAGTTTAATCTCGAATTATAATAATTACTATAATGTGATTAGAATATTCTAAATTGACTAATTATTATTAACATCTATTTACATTTTCAGCGAAAACCGACAAACACCGCCTTATAATTGATCGTTTCATTACAAAAGAAACAAAAAATAAAGAATTAACAGCATGCTTAATAGCAATTGTACATTTATTTCAAAAAGGTTTCCTAAATGAATTGACAACAAATTTATTGAATAAAGTTATAACAGTTATAAAACAACCATCTGATAGTGAACAAACGATATTTGCATTATCAATTTTACATAAAATCTTAGTACATCGTGATAGAAATTTTACTAAATGGAAAGAAGAAGTAAATTTCCCCACAAATAGGTATAATGAAATCAATCATTAAAAAATTGTATTATTTCTTTTAGATAATTAAAGAACTACCTATAACTGAATTGATACCGTTTATATGGAGTGAAGACTCGAAAGATTTACAATTCGGTGCTTTATTGCTAATTAATACAATAATTAAATGTTGTAAAGGTGATAAACGACAACAATTAATTAAAGAAATTAATTTGAAACAAAATCGAGAAATTATCTATAAACATATAATACTTGTTGACAATATTAATAAGAAAATGGCTCATGAATTATATGTATATCAAACATTTTTACTGAGGTAACGTATTTTTCATTACACCCTGTATATGTTCTTTAGATTTACCAACAACCCCTGTAGTAAAACCAACCACCACCACATAACCACACATTTCTTATAAATGATATTTAATTTAACATACTTTAATCAAAAAATACTTAATTAATTTATTATTAATTAATTTAGTTGAATTTTAATTATTATTATTCAAAAATGCGCATGTAAAAATTGATTTTTATCGCCCGCCAATGTGGTCATTTCCTGCATTATCGACCACAACCATTATTGACAGTTGCGACGTTTCTTGTCGATTTCTTGTGGAAAATCTAGTTTTTCTTTCAATGCTTGAAAATTTATAGAGAAAATCTATTATTTTCCTTATAATAACGGTAAGTATTTTCTATAATTTTCATTTTTGTATCAATTTTCTGTGTTTAGAATTATTATTTTCGATTTTTTTGTAGGGAGTAGCCAGTGGTCAGGTGGGATCAACTCACGTGAGCTCAATTATTGTTCTACTTCAAACATTTATTAATAATTCAAAAGAATAATAGTGAGTTTTTCTTTAGATTCGATCTAGTTGAGTATTGATTGGTTTCGTTTTTAGATGCGAGCAATTTTGGGGTACACTTTTGTTGGTACATCAACAGCTGCCATAACAATTCTATCATTATATCATGTATTAACTGGTAAAGGTGAACGTGTTAGTATCGGATGGTTTCTAGGCAATACATCACCACATTTATGGGCTTGCCTTGGTATTGGTCTATCAGTAGCTTTATCAGTTGTTGGTGCTGCAATTGGTATTTATACAACAGGTGTCAGTATTATTGGTGGTGGTGTTAAAGCACCACGTATAAAAACAAAAAATTTAATATCAGTGATATTTTGTGAAGCTGTTGCTATTTATGGTTTAATAACAGCAATTGTATTATCGGGTCTATTAGAGGAATTCTCATGGAAAATTGTCGATACAAATGATTTAGTTAAAGGCAAAAATTGGCTATCCGGTTATTTAATGTTTGGTGCTGGTTTTGCTGTTGGTCTTGTTAATTTATTTTGTGGTATTGCTGTTGGTATTGTTGGTTCTGGTGCTGCATTAGCTGATGCAGCTAATGCTGCATTATTTGTTAAAATTTTAATTGTCGAAATTTTCGGTAGTGCTATCGGTTTATTTGGTTTAATTGTCGGTATATATATGGTATCCAAAGTTTCGATGGGTAATAAAGTGTAAAAATAATTAAAATTTTATTAATGTCATCACAATATATAGGAAACTCTCGTTAGATCTGATTATAATTGTTTTTAATAATTTTTTTTTTTTGTATATAAGTTGTGTATAACGTAAGATTTATTTAGAATGGTTAGATAAATTTAAGGAAGATCTACAATAATAAATAATTATAATCGAATTTTTGTTTGTTAAACATCAACCCGTATCAAAAATTGCAGGTTTTTCAAATATTTGGTTAGGCTATGAGTCAGACGAAAAACTAATATCAAATATTAATATTATAAAAAAAATGAATCTCTTAATTTGTCCATAATCTGAGTTGATTATTGTCCAATTTTAGTTCGTTTGCTGAAGCTTTGAATAGTAGTATTAGTTTGAACGATAATGGTTTGATAAGACGTGATGAATTCGAAATTGACGATGATAATGTTAAAACAATTAGTATTTTAATGGATTTCGATGAAGATACAACTAAAACTAAAACAGGATCGATTGAAAATTTATTGGAAATCGACAAAGATATGCGGTAATCTATCAAAAATAATGAATTATTAAAATTAATTATTGTTTTTTTAGAATTTCACTAGCATCATTTTCATCGAAACAAAGTGAAGAAACACGGAATTCTAGTCGAATTACTAGTACAAATTTAAATAGTTTTATCGATTATGATCCATCTACTATTAGTGTCTTAACTTTAGAAGCTTTAAGTAATTTATTACAAATCGTACAATTTTCTTTTAATTTCAAATAATTTTCCTCTAGGACATTACAAACGTTATCACAGTAAAAATTTCTATCAATCACAAATTGAAGAAAAAGTCTACGAACCGGGAATCTTTGTAACAAGCGAAAGGTTCGTCTTTCAATAATTAATCAAAAAAAAAAAAAAAAAGTACCATATAAACTCTTTTCTATTTAGAATTATACGAATGTTGGCGAAAATTCTACATATCGGTATAGAACCGGATAAAACGAGTACTTTCTATCAACCGATCGTATTTAATTGTTCATCGAAACGACCATTTTTTTTGGAATTATTCTCAAGAACAATGTGGTTATTATCGAAAACACGACGTGAAATGAAAGCATCAACAATTAATGATTATCCGAAAGTTATAAATGTTTTAGAACAACAAATACAATTAGTTTTGAATGAGAAATCGAGTAATTTTAAAGAATTAACTGAAAAAATGATAACGATAACATATCGTACAGTTATGGAACATTGGCAGGTTACTACTTAATTAAATTAAAATAAATTAATGATATTCAATTAAATTATGTGATAATTGTAGAAAGAGAAACAGAAAGAAATGGATTTTATTTTAGATACGAATGAAAGTGTGCAAGTTTTGAAACAACAATTTATTAAGATTAACGAAAAATTAATTTTTGAACAACGTACTAGATATTTGTTCAAAAATACCCTATTTCCAAAAATTACAGAAAAGGTTCAATTTTTTTTTTCTTCTATGTAAATCCAAGTTATGATTGAGAATTTTTAGAAATTTGTTGGACATTTTACAGCGAAATTATCAGAAAATCGTCGACAATTATTTATACAAGATTTTGATATAAATTTGAAAAAATATATTGGAGAACAAAAAACTTACGATATTTCTAGCATCACTCACATAATTAAAGGTCGAGCATGTCCACATGTTAAAAATAACTTGTAAGTAGAGAAATTCAATCAATTCTCCTTAAAATTTATTAATCAACTTTCCAGAGTAAGAGATGCAGATCTAGCTTTTTCGATAATCATCGACCAAAGTGAATATATTAATTTTAAAGCAAAAGATAGAAAAATGGCTGCGTATTGGATAGATGCTCTAAATTTATTACTTGGTAAAACAATCGAGATCGCTCATAAACAGAGGCGGTCTTAGGATTTTTTTCAAGTGGCGCTGAGTTTCATTTCGTCGCTCCAAAATTTGTCTCTATCTTTGAGTAATATTTTGGGGAAGTACTGCGAAAGCACCGCCTTAGAACCGCCTCTACTCATAAATTATTATTAATAAAATATTTATTTTTCTAGATAAGGATACACGTAGCGATTATTATAAAAAAGAATTGAACGAATTGGTTCGTATGGATTTATCGTTGCATTTGATTGAATTACAAAACGTTCCAATACCAAATAAACCACCTCCAATACCACCATCACCTTTCAATAAACGACCACCAATACCACCAAAACCAATAACTCTTCTATAAACAATTTACAATTTATGTCGATTTTTTATATGATTATGTAACGATCCGGCTTGTGTAAATTGTTGATTACAATATTGACAAATATATGGTTTTTGACCGGTATGCGTTAATAGATGACTTTTCAAAATACTAGCTTCGACGAATTTCTTCATACAAATATTACAATGGTAATTTCGTTCGTTTTTATGATTCTTCATATGGACCTAAATTTTAAAAAAAAAAAAATTATTAATTTATCAAATAAAACTCGATGAAATTACCCTTAGATGACTGGCTGCTATATATTTTTTCGGACATAACGTACAAACATATGGACGTTCACCTGTATGATAACGGACATGAGTATCTCTAGTTTCTTTTTGTCGAAATGTTTTACCACATTGCCAACATTGATATGGTCTTTCACCTGTATGTTTAGTCATATGTTTTTTCAATTGAGTACTAGCTAGAAATATATATTTTTTATCATATTATAATTTAATTTTACTTTATATAACAAATATACTAACTAGCAAAAGTACTATTGCATCGATTACATAGAAACGGTTTTTCACCGGTATGTGTTCTCATATGCATTATTCTACTAGCATTCGATCCACAACCTTTACCGCAAATTGTACAAATATACGGTTTTTCACCTATTGAACAAAACATTGTTAACACTCAAAATGAGTGATGTTTATCCTCAAAATAACGGACTTTATCGTTAGTTTCTTTAAGAGAATTTCTCAAATCAAGTCAAGTAAGGATTCAATCTCAGAATGGAAGATATTAAGCTTTAATTTTGTACAGAGCTTCATTTTAACATATTATAAGCTTATAAAATCAGTTGTGCTCACAATGACTTCAAAACTTATCAGATTTTCCACAAATTTGGTCCTAAACAATATTTCGTTGAGTTAACCGTTCTTGAGATAGAAAGCAAAGGATGGGAAGGTACTTTCTAGTACCCAACATAATATCCATTTTGTCCATCATCTTCTTGTTCTGGTCGCTCAACTTGTGTTGCCAAATCGTCCTCATTATCTGTCATATTCGTGTGTAAAGCTTCAAGGACTTCCGGTACATATTCGCTTTCTTTCTCGATGGCAAGATTTCATTTTACCTATACCTACCCTCATTCCTGGGACTCTAAATCATTTCCGAGCCAAATTTGGAACTAGTAGTAAACACGATTGGTATGCTGTTAGATCGCTGTACTTGTCGTAACTTCAAGGGTTATTTCTTCATAACTAACCTTATAAATTGTACTTAGAGATGGACACTATAAATGGCTAATAGCTTCCAATTCTTCGCGCTCTATTTCAAGAATGGCTAACTTTATGAAAATATTGTCTAAAGAATTTGATGCTGTTCAATTTTTTTCAAGAACTTCGAGTCAAAAAACAAAAAACGGATTTTATGACCTTTGAACAGCAGACATAAGATTCCATTAACTTCTAGCCTAACTAAAATAGAATTTATTATATTTGATTCAAAGGTTGGCTCCTTTTTTCACTTTATATTGATTTCAATGGATGGAAGTCCGTTATTTTGAGATAGCCAATAATAAAAATTACCAGTATGTGTCCGTAAATGTACAGTTAGATTTGATGATTGATTGAATTTTTTACCACAAATACTACAACAATATTTCTTATCATGACAATGAACATTTTTATGTTTATATAATGAACTAGAAAATCGAAATGTTTTATCACAAATTTCACAACGAAATGGACGTTCACCTGTATGAATTCTCATATGAATTAACAATAATTTATTTTGTTTATATCTAAAACATTAATAATTATTTAGATTCAATTAGAACAAGACAAAACAAACAAAATTCACCTTTTATCACAAATTGTACAAATATATTTACTATCATTATCACCTAATAAATCAATATCAGTTAAATGGATGTCTTTCAAATGTTTCTTTAAATATAATTCATTGGAGAATTGAGTATCACATATCTATGAAAAAAATAATTTAACTATATATTAATAGAATTTTAAGAAACTTACATTGCACATAAACGTATTGCATAATTTCTCATTTTGTTGTAAATTTTTCGTTGTAGAATGTTCAATTATATGTTTATCTAATAATGTTGGTGTTGTACAATTTTTACCACAAATTGTACAAAAATATTTTTGTCCAGTATGAATTTTTGTATGTTCACCTAGAGTCCATTCATCTACAAGTAATTTAGCAAAATATTAAATACAATAAATTCCGGACTCAAATAGCAACGAAACCTTTAAAAATATCTTCACAAAATTGACAACGATATAACGGTGTTAATTCGAATGTATTACAATTAGTTTCTTGTGAATTACTGTGACATGAAACAATTTGTGTATCAGTTTCCCATGTTTCCGGTAAACATTGTTCAGCAATTGTTTGTAAACTTTCCATAGTCTCTGCTAAATCGGATACAACTGAAAAATTTGCATTATCTTTTTTTGAAAATAATCATTTTATTATAAAATATTTACCAGTATTTGCTGTTTGACTTGTAAAATTATCAACTAATGAATGTGATGTTGCATCATTGAAAATATCTTGAAATATTGATGATTGCTGTAATACCTCACTACTACTAAATAATTGATCAGTTTTAACATCATTTATAATTAATGGTTCTGAGTGTAATGGTACTGTTTGTAAATTTAATGTATTCGAAATATATTGTCGTAGTGTAGCATCCGATTTTTCGCATTGTTGTTTGAAACTATATGCTCGATTAATCATTTGAAGGCATTGTGTACAAATTTGATTAGGTAAACCATCACCTTGCATCACCTTAAATCGGCCAAAAATCTAATTATTGAAAAAACAAGCAAAAGTATAGTTTTTTTCACCTGAATTGATGCACACGACATCAACATATTAGCAACACATGCACCGAATAAAGGACGTAAACTCGACTTCTCCAATAAACACGTCCGACAAATTTTATCCAATTTCATTATTTTATTCAAGAAAGGGGTTGTTTTTTCATTCGTTTCAATCGTTTCAATTCAAAAATAATAAACAATGAAATTTAGGTTATTTTCTGTCAAATAGAATTTGAGATATTAAGGCGTATTCACACTAGTCTCATCATTCCTGGAAAATTTAATCGAAGATCAACAGAATTTGTGACGCACATCTAATTAGAACGTTGAACAGCAAACGGTTAACCAGACGATTAGATGTGTGTGACAGAATCTGCCAATGCAAGTAACGCAACACGACAGTGCTGGTTTTGGGAGCCCTGCTTTAAAAAATTTGACAATTGACATTTGTGTCATCTGTCAAATATTAAAGTTAGGTTATGCTAGTTGTTATATAGTTGGTGTTTTTTTCTTCTAAATGAGTTGAATTTATTAAAAAAATATGATTCCAAAGAGAATTAATTTCAAAATATTGTCAATACAACGAATATTGAATGTTCGCAATGCTAGTACGACAATCAATATAGAGAATTTAGAAAAAGAGTCGAATACTGTTGATGGTAAACTAACGTTATTTCTACATATACAATTTCTATTAAATAAAAATTTATGTTTTAAGTGGTTGATGAGGATGTACAGAATCGGGAAATCGAAATCGAACAAAAACGCAATAAATCACGTCTTAGAGATTGTGATCGTCGATTTTTGTTCGAAGAAAATCCATATTCAGAACCAACACTTTGGACGCATGGTACATTGAAATATTTACGTCGTTTATATGGCCGTTATGGTACAGTTAGTGGTGTTGATCCAGCTATATGTTGGCCAGTAAAAGAAGAATTGAATGATGCAATTGAATATGAACGTGTCGCCTATCCATTCACAATACCACAAATGATCGAAGATGCTCATAGAAAACGTAATGAGAAAAATGAACGTATCCGTTTGAGACAAGAGGAAATTGTTAAGAAAATGGAGAAATTAGAGGAATGGAAACAACAATTAGCAGCGAAAATTGCCAAAAAAGAAAGAGAATCACGAGAAGCGAAAGTATTTATTTTTAAAATTAGATTTTTTTTTAAATTTAGTTATAATAAAATAATTGTGAATTATAGGAACGGAAGGAACGTTTAATGGAAGAAGTTCGGATGCATTTCGGTTACACTGTCGATCCGCGTGACGATCGATTCAAAGAATTATTAGAGAAAAAAGAAAAGGAACAAAAGAAAGCAATGAAAGAAGCCCGAAAGAAAGCTAGAGAGGAAGCCATGCTATCGAAAATGTTATCAAAAAAAACTGATAATAAATCGATTGAAGGCAAAAAACAAGAATAATATTAACAAAAACAAATTTATTGTTTGTTTTTTTCTTTCTCTTAAATAAATTAGCTATTATTACATTAATAAAACGTTTATTTATCTTGTTCCACCACCACTAGCAGCGGCTGCTGCATCAGGATTTGCTATTGACGATAACATCATCAATATAACAACCGGTACTATGTACATCCACTATAATAGAATTTTTTTGCTCATTAAAATTTGATAATTTCAAAATAAACAGTCACTTACGTATTTAGCAAGAAAAGATCGATTATCTTTAACTTCACCTCTTTCTTTAGCTTCACGTTCCCTTTCAAGCTTCTGTATATAACTAGCAGTATCAGGTCTAAAAATTATTTTGCAATAAAAAAAAATGTGGGGGTGAAAAAACAGTATTAAAGCTTACACAGGTCCAACTTCAGCATGTCTAACATAAACGTTTGTTGTGAATTCTTTTATTTTATCTAAAGGTACATCAAAACCCTCACATGTTGATGTCGATGCAATAATTAAAGTGACACCAATTACACGTCCTGTATAATCTATAGATACTGATATTCGATCATCTAAATCAGCCTCCAGAAGCATACACTTAAAAAACAAATTACACAATTGAAAAAATTTGATACTATCAAAGAATTTAATATAAATTTACAGCTTTTATTGTTGATAGAAACGTATTTTGACTACCATCATTCGTTACAATCGAACGTAATTGATATAATTCATTTTTTAATGATAATTCTCTCAATTGAATTCTATCATTTTGTGTTAATTCCGGCTGATTTATAGTTAATTGTCCTGAACGTAAACTTTGTATTGTTAAATTACCACGATAAGTGAAGATATTTGGTGTTAATGTATGTTCTAATCTTATATTTACCCAACCATCGTGTTCTAAATGACTCTGAAATTTTTAACATTATTGAGGTTATGATTTTTTGTTTTGTGGAAAAACAAAATTATATAATATTTACTTACAGAAATTACTAGATTTATAAATAAATATATGTAAATAATAAAGTGTAACATTTTTTTTTTCTAATTAATTATTTAAAGAAAATTTATTGATTCAACATTATAATTTGACAGACATCAGATAATTCGAGCATTCGACGAACCGCATAACTGATCGCCGAATACTCGAACATTTCACGAGAAAATCTATATTTTCACAAACATTCTCACTCATCCAACAAATTAAAGTTTTGAGATCATTCGTATAATAATAATATTGAGAAAATTCTATTAAATCAGTAATTTTTTCTAATAATCAAATATTTTCTTAGTTTTACAAGCTTCATTTAAAAACTACAAGATGGCGAGACTATCTATTGGTAAGAAAGAAATCGCTGCAAATTTGTGGCGCGTATTATGAAATATGAAATATTGTCTTCCAAGATTTCAGAATCTTCAAGATTTTGTTCTATGCTTTCACACATTTAGCCAACTATCATAAAATATGGAATATTGTCTCATATGACTTTAAATTTATCTTCGAGCTTATTTTTATTTTATTGTATTTTTCGCAAATTTACTTTAATTAACAACAATCAAATTACAACTAATAAATCAAGGAGTGATTAATAACAACACCGTTTGTTTTTTTCATGCATAGGGTGATTGTGACAATTGTTTTTGTCTTCATGAAGTTCCTCTGTTATCAAGGGAAAAACATGTGTTTATTGAGGCGTCGCGTCGGCGCAACTATTATGCATTGTTTTGCAAATTCACGCGCGTCAAGTTTAATACATCCAGTTGTAAAGCGTCGTGCGATTATAGAAGATTAAAATAATAAATGAATAAATCATCCCATTTAAATTTTGAAATCGGCAAATATTCGCACTTTCATGATTCCAAAACTGTAAGTATAATTTATCTAGAATTTCTAATTTCGGCAAACTTTTTTCATAGTTTCACAATTAGTCTTCTATTTTTGGTAATTATCATTGAACTAATAGCTAATTATATGTAATATAATACCATTTATATTTGTGTTATCATCATCATTAAATTCAATGATTTATTAGAGAGGAATCGGCTCATATTTTTCATTGTTGGTCTAATTACAATTATGGATAATGATTAATGATTAATAATGAAACTGGCGGACTTTAACCTATTTTTTTTGGAGATTTATCGAAATTTTTTCAAAGAATCGCTTATGAAAAAGAAGTCCTTGAATTATTTAGAACGTAGAAAAATAATCATAAATTTGAATTAACATTTAGGAAATTTGCTCAATTTAATTCATCATAAAATTGTATTAAAATGACGGAATTATAGTTCGCGTCTAAGTTGAAGACACATTATATGCTTAACAAAACATTAAATATAAATTTCCCTACAATAATTCAAATTTGACTCTAATTATTTGACTACAACTATCTTCCTATTTATAAAAGTTACTTGTTGATATTGTAAAGCAAATTAATGATCATTATTCATTAAGGTGGCTCATTTAGCAAAAATTGTCGAGCACCTATGCAAATTTGGCTGTTCAGTGATATAAAAGTGAATTTAGATAAAATTTCACAATAACGTATCGCAAGTGCTTATGGTCAGCGTTTCTCAACATTTTAGCATCTGTGGTCCAATTTTATATCAAAATCAAATTGCGACCTCCACCCTCCTCCTTCTTCACATATGTATAATAACAATATATACAACATGAAGATATTTTGAGTTTTTCGACACTGAAGCTATTCTACGATCTTAACATTGACTAATGGGATCTTTTCTGGAACTTGGTCCTTGAAAAAATTTAATTTCCCAAATTTTTGATTCATGAAAATACTGAACAATCCATTTTACCGACATAATCAATAACTCTCGGCAAGTTTATTGTCAACTTTTTTTTTTCTAACTTCAATAGTTCCTTTGATAATAATGATAACAAGTCAATTGTAGTTGGAATGATACTTGAAGACAGCTACAAGAAAATCATCAGAAAGACATAAAGAACTTCAAATGCCATATCAAGTGGAGTAGAATGCGATGCAATGTTGTAAATATCAGTTAAATTGTAAGTAGTAGCTTAAAGAAATTTAACATGAATTTACGTATTACTGAAATGGTCAAAATTCAACGCTCAAATTTTTTTCCCAAAAGAAGCATCCTATTATATTTATATTTCAATAATAAAATTAATAATTATAATTTTTCATATTGGACAATGAGCCGATTATGGAGGAAGTGGAGGAGGGTGGTGTTCAACAGGTGGTAAAGACTTATTGAAGTAAAAATTAATAATTTAAAGATTGAGATTTTCAAATTAAAAATTGCTATTATAACAAATTTGTAAGAATTTCCATTGACTTTTTTACCGATAATTTGATTTTTCCAACAATTGAAAAGTAGGTACTAGGAAAAGAGAACATTTTTATTGTAAATGTATTAAAATTTCCATTAACAAATCGATTTCCTTATTGAAAATCCCCCGATTTATTAAAATGTCGTTTTGTTTTTTTGCTATTCAAATATATTGTAATTTCGCAGAAATAATAACAATATTATGTTATCAACTATCAGTAAAATTCATTTGTTTATCGAACTCTTCACTCTATTAATTGGCCCGATAAAAATAAATCATCATTGTATGGTTAATTTAGATTAATTTAAATAGAATGATAATTATTGGGAAATATATACGCTCGCCCGGCGCATCCGCCAAAATTTACAGCGATAAAATATTTGCTGATTTTTACCATAATTTCTAATTGCAATTCCATTCAAAATCTGTTGTGTTTTCTTATCAGACTTGGCAATAAAATAATTGGCTAAATTCCAATTTTTTTTTTTTGGGCGATTATCCAAAAAAAATTGTATTTATTTATAGAGGGATTTTTTTTCTGACAATGAAACTTCAAAGAGTTTGCTTCAAATGTACATACGCCAACACTATTCAGTATGTTAATGCAAATTTCGAAATTTCACAACAACATTATACATAAAAAATGGAAATAGTCAGAAAAGAAAGTTTCGTTTTGATTGAAATGAACTTTATGTTATTTTGCTTTCGTAAATAAATACAACAAAACGCAGTCTTGATAGAAATTCTTATTTTACAAATTCTTTTGTTCGTTTGAATGAATTTCCAGGTAAGTGGATAAAATTGACAACCATATATACATTGACAATTTGTCGGATTTTATAAATCATTCATATAGTTTGAGTTGAATATATATTTGTCTTATCAGGTTAAACAGTCAAACAATATTATTTCATTCAACCGACAAAACAATAAGCGTTATAACGTTCAATATTAAAATCATAGCCGTTGCAATTTTACAATCGTTTATAACTCATTATTTCATTAGAAATTTACCAGTTATCAATCTAAATTTATGCTCGAATCCGGTTTTTTTTTTGCACGAACTCTTTATAATTGTGTCCATTCTTCTATTTCACATCAATTCAAAGCCCAGACCTTCCGGCTGTTTTCAACTGATGAATTTATTATTACCCCCATTTATCGTATCGTATTCCATGAAACTAAGTTTCATTCGAGTGAAATTGTAATAAAAGAAATTTATGATATTTTAATGTTGCAAATATGTGATTTTTCTTGCTCTAATGAGATGATTAACCGCTGAAATCTGTATATGGATTTTTTCCTTTTCTATTAGCTCAACCAACTGTTGACAGCTTATCTAGAGAGATGTCATTTCCTCTCCTGGCTCTTCCAACACACAACATATGCATTTAAGGGCTATATATACAT
>JAZBGX010001317.1:2671-17541 GCA_037414775.1 Zonitis immaculata
CACCCCCTACAACCCTTAATAAAAAAAAAAAATTTTAAATTTAGCAAAAATACAAAAATTTTAATATACATAATTTTAGAAATAAAAAAAAATATATTAAAATTTAAAATCTCACCCCCTTTGCGATAAATAATGGTGCTAGCTGTCGATATATAAAAATTGCCATCTTGAAAATATATATAGAGGGTGTAACCTAGTAATAATAATAATAATAATAATGATGGAGGGATAACAAGAGTTGAAAAAGAAGGGGTGGTTGGGGGATGGTTTTGAAACGATTCTGTATGTCAATGTAAGCCGAGCGACAGGGGTGGATATATATATATATATATATATATACAGAACTTGAGAGGGTGGAAATAAGAGGGTAAAAACTCTATAGAATTAAAATCTAAATTAAAGACAAAGAGAATTTGAGGCGCACATAGAAAGAGAGTTAAAATATATAATGAGAGAGGGTTGAATTAAGATGGCGTAATTCTACTACAACCCTTAGGAGAAAAACAAAAAAAAAAAAAAAGGACAAAAAAATTGTGAAATTGAAATCAGTTAGATTTAAGGGTTGTCCTCTGGTAATGACGACGACAACGCGACTATACTCACCCCCATAACCACCCTCTCCTACAATTTTCGTACAGTTGCTTCGAAAGTTTCCATTTTCATAAGTTTTTAAAACGTTTTATCTCGGAATTTATGACAAACTTTACGAAATTTTTTTAAGGGTAGTATAATAGGGGGTGGTTGAGTATAATTTGAGAAGAATAAAATCGAAACTTACCCCGTTTCTACGAAAAATAATTTATTATAATTCGATGTTGACTGTACGAATTCTAGACAATCACTGACCATCACCAGCTGGGGGGGCTATTTTTACAACCCTTAAAATATAAATATATAGTTGAACGTGTGAGTCTTTTAAGAAAGGGTCAACATTTTAAAAATAATAATAATATTGAAAAAGTTGAGCGACCAGTTCGTGCTATAATAGAAAATCACCTGATTTCAACCCTTATATACGAAAAAAAAAAAACTACCACCATATGACAGTTGGAGGGTTTTCTACTCCAAGACTGGTCAAACTAGTTTTTTTTCTTCTTCGAAAAAGACAAATTATAACGGTTTGATTTTCTATAATATTATATAAAAAAATAGGGGTAGTTTTGGTAATTATCAAAATTTTAAGGGTAAATTTTGTATGTAAGAAATAATAATCGCTTTCTTGCTGTATATATCGCCACCCCCTACTATTAGTTCTAAACAAAAAACAACCCCTTTTTCGAATCTTCTTATCATAACAATAACAACCCTTAAATGAATCATCAATATTATTATTATTTGAGAGTTTTTCTTAAAGAATAAATTCCGTCCATCTGTTATATATTTGCGAATTTCGTATTTTATACACAGTTTTGCCAACTTTGTACAATAAACAAATGAATATATATAAGGGATGAAATTGTTTTTCTCGCATTTCTACCCTTTTGTACGAATTAAATTAATGATGACGTTTAGAAAATTTTCTACAACAATGATGATGACGACAACAATACTTAATAAAGTCCCTTGATGAAAATATATATACATATATATATAAGAAACACGATATAGTATAAAATGACATTATAAAGCAAAGTAGGCAGGGTTGAAATTAAAGAAGCAAGAGGGGTTGTTTTCGTTTATATATGTAAATTTGACATTTGCCAGTTGTATATATACCGTTTGTTTTTTTTTTTCTGAATCACAAGATTATATCAATAAAGTGAGGTTATAAATGGCGAATTTGAGGTTAAGTTGCACAATCTATTGATATCAACATTAGAATGCGGCGCAATAAGACAATTGATGACAGTTTTTTGTATTGGTATTGATAGAGAGAAAAAAACACCCTCTATATATTAAAAAACTACCCTTATATTGCGTTTAATTAGATATTAATTGAGTCACCACAAAATTGCCATCGATATTTCGAATTTAATATAGTTTTATATATATATATAGTTAATATAATAATACCACCCTCTATTATATATAAATAAGGGTAGTTCCGGTAAAAGCATGAATTTTTTTTGTTTATCCGCATATATAGTGTTAAGTTGATTAATTTTTTTTTTTGGTGGTGGTGGTAGTACAGTGGCGGCTATTAATCCCTTAGTGAATTAGGTGATTTAACATGTTTTCACCCCCATTTCACGCATATATCCAACTGTTGCGTTTTATTTGTAGCGCGATTTATTTTTATAAAATCAAAGCGGGGGTGGAAAAAATTTTGCTCAATCGACTTTTTTTTTTTTTTCGAAATTATTAGGGTGTGATTTGATAAATTATTGGCACGTGTATTTATTTATATTAAACGGGGTAGTTTTTTTTTTTTTTTTTTTTCTAAATACACTGACCATCTGTCCAATGGTCAATGACAACTCGTTTTTCAAAACTGGTTTTCTTTTTTCTCGTACTTTATTTATGTAAAAGGGTGAATGAAGAACAAGGGGTTGAATTTCGTTAATTTTTATTAAAACTTTAAATAAGGGTACGTGACTATATATGGACGCTAGTAGCCGGCTGACCGATTATTTCCATTATTATTATTATTATTATTATTATTACAAATCTTCTTCTAAGAGGGTTCTATTTTTTTTTTTATTATTGAATATGAATAGGGGTAGAATGTGCGCCCTTGGCCGTTGACGATTTACGGTAGATCGCGGGACGCGGTCGGTCCGATGGACATTTAACTCAATAACCATATGGTAACAACAATAGAACTGGTCAAACCAGTATTTTATGGTAATTTTTTTTTTGTTTGGATTGATGGTCAAAAAATTTTCTACATCCAATTCAAAGTGTGGGAAAAACGGGGTTGATATTTTCTGATATTGACCCCCTTTTTTATTTTTTTTTATTTTTTATTTCTTCAAACGTACTATTTCAAATTTTCATAAATAGGGGTAGTTTTTCTTGAAATTATTACATCAGGATCAAGTAACAACCCCTTGCAAGAAAAAATTGATCGATTTTTAGTGTTCTTGTGGTTCCAGTTCTCCGTTCGTTTATATCTAGTTGATGTAAAACGATAGTTGACGACCAATTCCGAACTATGCACGATTCACATTTGAGAGAGTATAGGCGGAGCTTCTAGCACACCGTACCTGGCTATACGATATTAGCTAACTCAAAAGACTACCACAGTAGCTCCGCCCATACCCTCTAAAATGTGAATCTACTATAGTTTATAGCTAGTATGCGCATAGATCAATTCTAGACGCGTTTTCGATATTTGATCCGCGAGAAAACCCAGATATTTCCATTTATTGATTTAGGGGTAGTTAAAAACTAACACCCCTCCACCCCTCCCATTTTAATTTGGTCATAAATTTAACAATTGGGCTTAAATATATATATATATATATGGAGCAATATATAGTTGCTTGACCCTAAAGTTTAATCTGTCGCCTACGAGTACTCACGTGTGTTGCAATACAGAACCACACCACACGTCTCACAACTCCTCATCGGGATGAGACTCGAAACACATCGAAGAATGTCAGTGAGCTTGCCTCAGGTATTCCCCCACCGGCATCCTTTCTTCCTCAGTACTCTTTCTCAGGATAAAGCCTCAATGATTTTTGGATTCAATCATCCTTCCAACTAGGTTCTCCGGAAACAGAGCCACCACCTGGAGCTCTGCCCTTTGGTGCAGCTCGAACCAACTGTCTGTCCGATGTGGACTGATGCTGAAAATGTTGACATGCTCTTTCGGTAATAGCTGCACCTGCTGCATTCATTCCTAGACCCATGTCTATCGAATCGTTGTCATTTCTACACTGAGGCCCCGGACTGCTGCTACTACTCCTCCTCAAAGACAACCATTTGGTTGCGTTTGAGAGCCTTTGACTTGACTACTTATAGGTTAGGTTAGGATAAATGCAACTGTCTACGCTATGGAAAGTAGTTCTGCTTTGGCGCTAAATTCAAAATGATATTATAGGCTGACACAAGTTGTAGGTTATAATTGATCTCAATATAATGAGTATGCATTGTTGGTTATAACTATATATATATATATATATATATAGAGCAAGGTTTGCCAATCTGTTACAAACAAAGTTACTAGCAATTGATGCGCCTTCCCTGGCTCTAGTGGGTGCAAAAAAAACTGACTCTATGATCTACAGTGTAATATTGTGACGTTAGAAACGATTGCCCAAACTTTAGATATTCGAGTCCATTTTGTTTTTTCTCATCTCCACACTAGAACCGGATTTCTTACACGATCAGGAAATGCTCTGATGGTGGACCTGCCTGTATATCAATTGGACAAATTTATTGTTGCTGGATTATTCTCAAGAGAGTGTACATTTGATTCGTCGATTAATTTAAGTATATAGTTATATTTTACTTAAGTCATGAGGTCAGGTCAGGTCAGGTCAGGTGGTAAGACGATTGATGACTTAAGTTATATCGTTTTTGATTAAAAACTATTGCGATATTTTATATAATGTTGAGTATATAGTGGAGGGACGAAAGAGAGGATAAGTCTAAAAAAAAAAAAAACTACCCATTTTCTCTTATACCCTTGGAAAATATGAATATTTATGTACTGAGGGAAAGCTGGTGCATTTATATTTTCACTTAAGTTGAAACTTATACAAGCTTTTTCACTTCCTGTCCTTTTTAATTACAATCCCATTTACATTGGCCTTTCAACCCCCGTATATATATATATATATATATATATATATACATACACAAAAATAACAACCCCTTAGATATTACAAAAAAGAAACCATATTGTTTTCTGTGCGGAATTTTCTTTTTATAAATTATTGAAAAATAGAAAATAAATATACACATATATATATAGGGGATGATTATTTAGAGGTTATATATATATATATATATATGTATAATAAACAAAAGACAATCTACTCTTCCTTGTTTCACAATGTAAAACAAATGAAGAGAGATGATGAAGGAGTAAAGAAAATGGTAAATGAGTTGAAAACAAAAGCATAGCGGACGGGGGTGCGCGTACACTTGATAATAATAATAATAATAATAATAATAATAATAAACACATATAAACAACCATCAAATTTGCATATAAATCACGTGGTAGCAATACATGTGTTTGTTTTTCGTTCTTTTTGCAATTTGCTCCAAAATTCCAAGGATATCTTGATTTTTCTCTCTCTCTCTCCCCCACCCCCACCAAATTAATTAGAAAACAAAGTTATTGTTCGATCAATTGTTGTTGTTTTTTTTTTTAAGTATAAAACCCTTATTTTACGAATTTTAAGGGTTGAAATTTATAATATAATGTCGACGAAATTAAAATGTAAAATGATATATAAAATAATATCGCACCCCTCCCAACCCCCGACTCTATATATATATATATATATATATATATAGAATGAAAGAAGGGTATAAACGAAAGAAAATTCAACCCCCTTATATACTATATCTCTATATATATATTTATATCATCCCTCTTTTAGGTTGTATATTATTATTATTATATTTATAATTTAAAAAACCACCCTCTCGCGCAACATTTTGTTGAAGTTTTTTTTTTTTTATTTTTTAAACTGTATATACGTCCATTTTTGTTTATTTTTTTTTTTTTAATTGGGGATGAAAATTTTTTTTCTCCATCCCCTTAGATAAAAGGTGGTTTGTTATTGTATATGTGTGTGTGTGTGTGTGTGTGTGTGTGTTGGGAAGAGTTTGTCTTTACAGCGGCCGACCGACCGACGAACGTCTAAAATACCGATCAATAAAACATCTGAACATTATAAGCGCGTAGTTTTCATTGGTCGACCAAGGAGTTTTTCCCCCACTTTTCCCGCGGAAATGTCCGTCAGAAAGCTTTCTTTTGTTTCAGGTTTTATATTAGAATACGGCGCCGTCGTTACCACCACCACTAACTAACTAACTAACTACCTACCACCAACCACCCCCTGTATAACGCTACACCGCTACCGTTCATACAACGCACAAATTTCAAAAAATCCCATCAGTTACAACAACAAAAAATTATTATTTACTTAATATAAGTTGTATTTATATTATAATAACAACTATTGTAATTAAATGGCGGCCACAATAGAAACAAAGATGGCCGCCGCCTTTAAAACTAACCTCAATTTATCAATGTCTTCAAGATAACGAAACAATGGAGTGTGTAAAACATTCTATTGTTTCAATGTTTATACGTATATGGATAACAAAAACAACAAACAACATTTTGAGAGAGGCAAAAGACAAACAAAACAATGACCCCTTAAAACATAACCTCACATTATAGATTAAGTAGCCATATCTACATATAGACAACTGTTTTTTGTTTTTTTTTTGTTTTGGAAAATAATACAAGAATTAATCAAGAGTGTAATAATAAGTTGGAATAAAATGGAAGAGGGTAGTTACAACCCTTACTGATTTATAAGAAAACTAGACATTTAACAATTTTCTAATAATTACAAGAATTTAATTAGAAAAGTGAAACTATCTACACAAAAGGCACAAGGTTTTCTCAAATATCACCCTTCTAAACTATATACAACCCTTAAAAATAATTATATAGTATTAGATACTAGAAAAAATAATAATAATCGCGTGTCTATTTGATAAACAGAAGAAAAAACTACCCCCCTAAATTTTTTCCGTCATGATCGTCTATTAATTGTCAGGGGTGAGTTTTTTCATCGATAACAAGTCAACTACCCTAATAGTTTCGACACTATAACAAGAAAAAAAAAATAAAATAAACATACTGTTAGAGACACGATCAACCCTTATTAAAAAACAATTAGGTAAGGGAAAAAGGGTGAGTTTTTATATGGTGCGGTTACAACCCCTAGACCTTTTTTTTTCGGTAGTCTAAACAAGTGAACCGTTAGCTAAGACACACACCGCAACAGGTGTTTGTTGATGGTTGTTCGAAAAAAAACTGTCACTATTCGTTCATAGATGGCGCTGTTAAGTTTGGAGTAATTTCCATTTGATTGATGATATTGGGATTTTCTTTTGGTTTTTGTGTGATTTTTAGGTTGGGGATTTTCTTTTTTTTTTTTGGTTCGGTTTTCCGGGGAATTTCTCATGGAAATTCGGGGTTTTTCCCCCGATTTTTATTTTAAATTACTGGTTGTCTTAATGGGGTAGTTTTACCTGTTCTTATTGAATAAATACCTGGTGTGTTGATTTTTTTTTTTTTTTGAATTGGTATTTTTACAGACAGTTGACCCTACTTATTTACCATTATGGGCACCCTTTCGGGGCCATAATTTTAGTACAGTGTTGGATTATTAAGCGAACGGATTCGTTGTTTAAAATTGTTTGAATTCGGAAAATTCTCCGTTGAATTTTTCCAATTTCCGGAAAATTTTTGTGTTTTTTTTTTTGAACGTGGAAAATTCGCAATTGAGCAAAATTATGTCGACACTATCAACACGTGTACGGTATTTTTCGGAAATTTCCAAATTATTTCGCACAAGATACAAAATTTTTTGATAATATAAATCACGGGCAATTGTTTTTCAAAATTTTCCAAAAAAAAAAATAAAAAATGAATACAGCAAATCGATCTCAGGGCGTCAAGTGCAACCGGGCTTTGTATAGAAACAAAAAAAAAAATGTGTAAATAATTATAATTAGTGATAAGAAATTTAGTGATAAGCGTAAATTAATGAAACAAATGAAATAATTGGTAAGTATCGAGATAATTAAATTTTAGATGCGATAGAAATAAATTTATATTATAATCGCGAGATCTATGGAAAAATAAATGAAAAACGATGCGCGATTGTTACCAGATTCACAGCCAACGTTGTTTATTGTATTATAATATTTCCATGAAAATTACATAATAACGAATTTTCCGTGGAAAATTATTGTCATATAGAAAAATAAACAAAAGACGAAAAAACTACCCCTACAATAAATTTAATTTCTATTTGGGGAGAAACTTTTGTAAAAGATTAAAAACGTGTCTTTTCTTTCTATACATATAGATATATTCAAGTGAAAACAAATGAACGATGTCAAGTTTAAACGAGAGTTGAAGGGGTTGGTTGGGTGAATTAAGGGTGGTTGGTTGGCTGGACGCGCCAAGTCTTCCTTTTAAAACTATTTCAAGAAAAGAGATAAATCTTTGTCGTTTATATTCTTCTGGGAAAACTTTTTTTTAAGATAGGAAAAAAAAAACAACCCTTATTATATTCACTTTTTTCAACGCAACAAACTACCCTTAATTTCGATGATATTTCAAATATTATTGCATATTTATTTTAATTTGTTCAACAATTGAAATAATAATCGTTGAAAATAACCAGATGACAACAAGGGGTGGTTTTGTACGGTTTTCATCTACTTGAAAGATAATAATTTGAAAAAAACCGAGAAAGAAAAATGGCGTCCATTCCAAATGGGGTGAGTTTTCGGGCAATCGATTTTATATATAAATAATATATATATAGGGGGTAGAGGGGTGGATTGCATCTATATATAAAATAGGGTGATTTGAAAAAATGGGGGAGAAAAATGCATTCGTTCCTATATGTGCATAAATCCAGATATTTAAACAAAGAACGATTATATACCGGAGAAAAAATAGAGATAGATATATATATATATATAGTGTTGCATTTTAGGGGTGGTTTGCCATTTTTGTGGATTGCATTCTATATTGATCTGATGATGTGTTTTGTGTTATGGCTACTGCGTTTACACATAAATATACAATATACCAAAAATATATAAAATAGGGGATGATTTTCAGTATATATAGAAAAATTAACCCTTATATTCAAAAAACTAAAAAAACTTATTTTTTTCGATGTTATTAAAGTGAAAAAATTAAATACTCGAATAAGGGATGATTTTCGATTCATTTGGAATATATGGAAGAAAACAACCCTTATTGTATATATACTTGAACGACGAAATAAACTTAAATTTTTAATCTCTAAATTAGAGTTTTGTGTTTTTTTTTTTGATGAACAAATCTTGAATAAGCTCATAAATAGGGGATGTTTTTTTTTTTTTTACTAGTATTACTTAGAAAAACTACCCCGTTTATAATCTTAAAAATTATTTTGACTTTAATCTTGGATTTTTCAAAATATGCGCAAACAGTTTTGGAATATTAAGGGATGATTATTGGTTTATTCAAAATTTAAAATACAACCCTTTGATTAATTTTTATCAAATTTGAAATTAATTTCTATTGTAGATATTCTTGAGAAATTATTGATAATAAAAAATAATTAGGGGATGATTTTCATCTTATATCTCAATTATACTTTTTGTTAGAAAATAATGTAAAAGTAAAAATAATCTAAGGGATGATTTTTTGTTCTAATTAAAATATCGAAAAACCAACCCTGTAATTATTTCTAAAGAATGAGATATGCAAAAAAATGTGTTTTTTTGGTAATTAAGAATAAAAATAAAATAAGGGATGATATTGATTTATTCAAGAAATTGAAAAAACAACCCCTATCAATATTCAAGAGCAAAATTTCGAAAATAGTTCTGTTAAAATGCAATAAAAACACCCAATATGCCAAGAACTATCAAATAAGGGATGATTTTTTGTATTATTAATTCTAGAAAAATAACCCCCTAATTTAAATTACTAGAAAAATAACATAGATTTGACCTCTCTTTGATTATAATAAACGAAAGAAATTCAAGACTCATAAAGGGGATGTTTTTTTTTTATATTTATAAAAATTAATTAGCAACCCTAATTTGTATTTACTAAGAATAAAATAAATTTTGATTATAGTATTTTTTTTCAATGATAAAAACAATCTTGAGATCTCAATTAGGGGATGATTTTTGTTTAATTTCAATTGTACTTAAAACAACCCTTTAAAGCGAAAAAATCTCAATTTTTTTGGTAGAATATTTAAAAGTCCAAGAAACACAATAAGGGGATGAATTTTCGAAAAATCAACCCTATTATATATCTAAAGAAAGAGATACGTAAAAAAATTAAGTCTCGAATTAGGGTTGATTTGTTCGAGATATTTGGAAAACAACCCTTATTTGAAAGTTAAAAAATTTAACTAGCAAATACAAAAATCAACGAAATTAGTCTTATAGTCTCATATATAGGGGATGATTTTTAGTTTATTTAGAATTTTGAAAAAACAACCCTAATTTTTTTCAGAATAACAACAAATAAAAATTATATAATTTTCTTTTATTAAAAATGTAAATAATCTTGGTGGTTTTATAATTAGGGGATGATTTTTATTATTGCAAAATTTTTTTTAAGAAATCATCCCTACACAAAAACAAAAGAAAACGGAAAATATTGAAACTTATAATCATATGGGGGTTGATTTTATATAGGAGAAACTACCCCGTTTAATCTTAGAAAACTTCGACTTATTATTGGAGAAATAAAAAAAAAAATAGAAAATCTTGTAGTCTGATATAGGGGATGATTTATAGTTTATTTCAATGATAAAAACTTCCCTACTTTATTAGAAAAGGACTTTAATTTAAAATTTGGAAAAAATTAAGATTCAAGAATAGGGGATGATTTTTCGTATTTAGATTATCGAAAAACAACCCCTTGAAAAAACTCAAAATTTATTCGAAAATATACAATTTTTTGTTTAAAACTCACATTATATATATATAGGGGATGATTATTTTCAATTTTATTTTGTAAATTTTACAAAAAAAAAAAACAACCCCCATTTATTCACAAAGAATATAACGAAGACTCTTTATAATTAAAAATGATCTAGAAATAACAAACTGGTAAACTTAATTGGCGAAGAAAAACAGGCTACTTCACCCTTATATTTTCCACCACCACCACCACCACCCCCTACCCTCAATCACATTTTCGAAGAAAATTCAATTTTATATAGAAGTATAGAAAAACAATATTGTGACGACCTGAATTTATTAAAAACAGATCGCTATAGCCTTGACAACAACCCCTTGAACGTACAAAAAAATAATAATAATAATAATAATAAACCACAGCCTACTTTACAATAATAATAATAGTCGAAAAAATTGAAATTGTTTAATGAAACAAAAGAAAGAGAAGAGAAACATCTGCTTTTTAAACGCCGGCCAACTTTGATGATGAATGTTATTTAAATTTTCATTTCAAACAACAACAAAAAAACAAAACAAAAGAAAATCTCGGACGTTATTGTCCGTTTCCGTGTCCGGACCTATTTACCTGATGAATCCATTTTATTATTTAACCCCCTTTTTTTTGTGTTTTGTGTCGTACCTTCAGTTAGTTATACAATCTTTTGTTTGTTGACCTTTTTCGGACCCTCTCTATAATGACCAGGTGACTACTATACTAATCTGTCGGAAGGGGTAGTTTAAGGGCAGCTACCCTCAAAAAAAAAAAAAATTTCAATTAACGGACAATATTTACCGACTAGAAACCAATAAACCGAAAAAGTTGGCTTATTACGTAATTTTCGACCAATCAGCGTTAATAATGGAAAAATTAGGTTAGAATCTACTGTCACATTATTGACAGTTGATCAATCTAATTATTGAGTTATGGATAACTCGATTTTTTAGTAAAAAAGATTGTTTTTTCGAATGGTAACAGCACAGGGAGAAACCATCCCCTATTTTTTAAAGGGATGTTCATTCATTTTGACAGACAGTATTTATCAAGAATATAAGGCGAGAAAAAATAATTAGATCATTCTTTTCCATTCGTCCGGAATGGGGAGATTTCCTCAAGAGGGATGAAATCGTTTTTTCATACTTCGTTAAAAACATCGCCACCCCCGCGGGAAAAAGGGGTGTAAACATTAAAAACGTCTCAAAGGAACTAGAGAGAGAGAGAGAGATGACTCAATCTTATTTACAATAAGATAAAAATTTTTATTTTTTTACTTATTGTATATTAAGGGTTGAAAATTTACCACCCCTTTTTTTGAAACCACTTATGATCTTTCAATTTTTCTCCATTAGTCGTTTGCTCGGTCGCTAAAAAAATACAAGACAAATAAAAATTCAACCCCTAAAAAAAAAATTATTAATTGGTGGTGGTGTTTTAAAAAATAAAATTTGCATTATATCGATTTATTTATTCAAATGCAAATCGAACCACTAACAATCCGATTAATTAAAACAAAAAAAAAACAAAACAAAAGCGAAACGGAAGTAGATTTTCTCACACTCAATATAAGGGTAGTTTTGTTTAATACTTTCTTCAATTATAAATTTGTAAGAAGTCTAACTACCTGGACTATACAATTTTTTTTCTGTAATAAACAAAATTTCTGTTAAAGGGTTGTTGTTTTTTTTTTTTCGAATAAGGGTAGTTTGTAGCAACCACTTATCCTATACATATATATAAACACAAAAGGGGTTGTTTAATTTTTAGTTTTTAATTACAAAATATTTCGGTTACAATTAGATGTTTTTTTTTTTTAATTTGAGCAAGTTTATATCACGAAAAACTACCCCTAGATATATATATATATTTATATATATATATATATATATAAGCCACCCACTTATAATACCACCCTATATTATACATATATATATAACTCTATACATGTGTATGTGTGCATATGATGCACCACCCTACCACTATATACGTATACCACCCCCACCCCTTTTAGAATCGGTTGCTATGGTTACCGATGCAAATTCATCATTGAAATTTTTCGTACATAGAAAATGTCGACCAATTGTTATTTATATATATATATATATATATATTAATATAAATCGAATTTACAACCCCTTCTCACAAATATATGTATATCTATCTCTCTCTCTCTATATTATCATAATATTATTATTATTAGTATTATTATTGATAATATTAATAAGCTGTAGTGGTGGTTGGTTTGGTATTAGGTTGTTATATTATTATAGTTAGGGGTGGTTTTATTATTTTCGATTTTAATGTTATATAGATATATTTTTTTTTTTTTGTAAAAAATTGATTAGGTCTAATTTTTTATTATAATTTGTTATAATAGAGCGCCATCTATATTGATATTTATTTTTATTGTTAAGGGTTGAAAAAAAAAAAAAAAAAAGTTGAAAATATTGAATATAAATGTAACAAAAATTATCGACAATTACATATGATTTTATTAACAACCCCCTAAACTGTATATATATATATATATACCTATACTCTACCACCCTCACCCCCACTACCCCTTAAATAAAAGCACCACTATTTTAGTTGATATATCATTTGTATATATTTATATTATACTGTCGATATTTTGATTTTATACAATAATATCTTAAAATAATCAAAACTACCCCTTATTGTCGTATAAATAAATAAATCTACCCTTATAGATTTCTTAATTTTTTTTAATTAAACAAAAAAAATTATTGAATTATTTCTAAATTTCTTGGAATATTTTTTCTTCTCTATACAAAAATTAGGTTGCGATAACATTGAGTGCGTTTACATCGCAATTCGAATTGACCGCCATTTATGTTACATAACCTCACTTTATATTTATAATTCAATTGTTTTATAATAGTATAAATAGAATAGAGATGGGATGTTATATCAAGTATATAACTTGGATTATTAATAATCAAAACTACCCCTAATTTTCATATAAATAAATAAATCTACCCTTATAGATTTCTTTAATTTTTTTTATTAAACAATAAAAATTATTGAATTATTTCTAAATTTCTTGGAATATTTTTTTTTGTCTCTATACAAAAATTAGGTTGCGATAACATTGAGTGCGTTTACATCGCGATCCAAATTAACCGCCATTTATGTTATAACCTCACTTTAAATATGCGATTCAATTGTTTTATAATAGTAAATATAATAGAGATGGGATGTTATAATTTGGATTATTATTATATCCGGTGTAAACGCAATAACTTATCATTGTCAATTATCAAAATAAGTGTCAAATATTTCACAATAATTAAATAATTTATCAAAAAATTCGAAAACAAAAAACTATCGATAATCGTTGTCTTTGATTTATGGAAATGCGGTCTCTTTTGTTCAATTCAAACTCAAATTATACAGAGTGTAATTAAAAATAATGATTATAAACGGAATAACTATTTATAGGTTATGTTTGACTTAACCTAAAAAAATTGACGTTTATATACGTTGGGTAATAGAATAATGGCGGATTTTTCGCAACGATTATACGTATCTATTCATTTATATATAGGGTGTATCTACAATATTATATGTCACCCTGTATAATTAATTGAGATTGATAAAAATAATTTATTAATTGATAATTTATCAATTAAATAAAAGCCGACAATTTCGGTGTTTGTATATATAATTTTTGGTGAGACAGAGTTGGCTAGTTGACGTTCGATGGCGGATGTTTTTTTAGAAAAATTTGAGGTTAGATTATTTTTCTTGTATATACATCCCCATCGAATGTCTACTCAATCAATTGGAGAGAAAACAAAAAAATGGCTCAAACTACCAACAATCTACAACAAATAATTGTAAGTACGAAAAAAAATTTATAGGTTAGAATTTTCTAACCTATATTTTTATATATATTGTCGTCGATCGCTTTTATGCGCGATTCAATTGTTTTTCGTTACTATTGTGACTTGATGCGCAATTATAGAGAAGGTCTCTTATTATTAAAGAAAAGGTCAAGTTGAAAAGCGACATGCGGCCAAAATTGTGTGCTTTTGTTATTTTTACTTTATATTGATAACGGAAAACTACCCCCTTATAGCGTTCTCGCCATCTAATCCACCACCACCACCACCACCACCACCACCCACCCTCTATTTGGCGCTCTGTTTCAAAACAATGGACCTAATTTTAAATCGATAACTCACACCAAACGATTCCTGTCTTTCATTAAAACAAATGATAA
>JAZBGX010001318.1:0-12848 GCA_037414775.1 Zonitis immaculata
AAGAGTTCACCCCACTACTACTAGTGTCAAGACCTGTCTATAAGACCGTGCGCGATGCGTAACTATAGTGTGGTTCAACCCTACAAGTCTTACTGCGCCTGCCCAAACGTACAGAATCGCGCAGAACAGCTGAATTTTAGAATGCGCTCTATACAGGCTGGGACCGTCTCAGGCTTTCCTGTTCTAGCTATAACTCTAGTGGAGAAAAAGGAACACACTTGTGTTTTGTATTTCCTCCACTAGGGGCAGAGTTAGAGACCAGAAAAGCTTGAAACGGTCCATCCTGTATACTCAACAATTAAGTTCCCCCAAAATGGAGCATTATTATTATTTGAAAATAGGTCAGATGATATAGAAATAAAATTTTCGATAATCTGTTTGAGTAATTTTAGGAAATTTTCCATTCGACAACAAATCGTTTCGGTTTTTTTTTTTTGTTTGTTTTTTTGGTGTACGTACTTTCGTCATTTGATGTTTTTTTGAAATAATTTTGGTTAATTTTTTTCCTTTAGTTTAATTAAAAACAAAATTGTGATAACCTTTCAACATTAATTTTTTGATAATTTGGAATGAAATCAAATTTTTTTTTTAATTGTAATTTTATTAAATAGGGGCAATGTTCTATTGAGTGTGTATGTGTTCAATCTTCATTAAATTGTCAAATAATAATAATACTATATTATTGATAATTGTGTTTATTTTTTTTAAATATTGTTATTGATCCAAAATAAATATAAGAAATTGTTACAAAATTCCTTGACCTTTATTGAATTCAAAGTATTTTTGTCAAATTTTTCAATCTGAAATAATAAAATTCGCTTCAAATCGTGCAAATTCCAATTGATAATAAACAAATTATATAATTATTTATTAAAAGAAATAATACCTTCACTTTTTTTTTATTTAAAACAATTACAAATCCTGTTACTGCTGAAATTATTAGAAAAATCCTTACAATATACAACAAGGAAATAAACAAAATAATTACAGTATTATTGAATAATCAGTTTTGTTTTTGTTTTTTTGTTTTCCCTCGTAGAAATCCGCAAATAAATAAATTAATACTTTTGTAGATATAGTTATTCGATGATAAAATGGGCGCGGCCGGATCCTTTAATTCGCTACCGGACGCCGAACTATTAATTGAAACCAAATCCAATAAATTACAAGAAAATTTTGAATAATCGCAATTAAATATCTGCATTCCTTAACAGCCAGTTTCAAGTATACGATTATCAATCAATTTTCTTTAATTACCATTTCTTTTTGTTGTGACGTCAAACTTACTAAATTAGTTTATATGTTTTTCTCTATTTATTCATTTATTCATAAATCATTTTCCGTATTCTTTTTCGAAAAACAAAAATCTATTAAAATAATAACAAGTCCAATTAGAATTTGACCTCGTATCACTCAAAATTAATGAAAATAATAGAATAATTCCTTGTATAATTGTAATAATAACCATCAAAATTACCGTCTATTGTAACTTTATCGACAGTTGCATCAGATTAATTTATATAGAATTTTTTCTATATATGGGAAAAAGTATGGGAAAATCAACCACCATAAAACCACTAATTATTGTATTTATATTTACTCAATTTAGAGAAGATAGAGCGAGGAAAACAGAACCGTCTAAACGGTTGAGATTTAAAAATTACAAGTTCAAGATTGTAATAATTAATTATAATTTTATTCTAAATAATTAATTAAATACACCTGTCGTAAACTAGTTGTTATTCTGCAAACAAATTCTAATCTTTATCGTAAAATATTGAATTTCTAACGACAAATCTCTATCTTCATCTCAATGAGACACTAAAAAAATTGTTTTTTCCCGATTTCCATTTAGGAAAATTGACGTTAATCATATTGAATTAACTGTAAATTAATCATCACCAGCGACGTCACAGAATTCCATTGATTCTAATCTAATTGATAAATTCATTATAGAAATTTTTGGTAGTTTTGGCTGATGAAATCTTCATTCATGTTACACCAGGCGAGAAAGCTATTGTTGTTGGTTTTTTTTTCCTGCTTGCTAATCATTTTTTTTTTCACAATCCATAACAAATTTAATTGTTATAAGGCCAATGTTAGAGTTTAACTAAAAAATATGACTCAATCGTAATTAGTACATTAACTATTTCTAGTTGGATTAAAAAAAGTAATATTCAATAAAATATCAAAGGAACTGGTTTGGAATTGTAAAAATTGAAGATGACTGCGAGAATAGAGAAGACCTTGTTGGAAATTGCAATCAACTCGACTAGAAATTTTCTTTTAAGGCAATTGCTATATTAGCTTTAGTTTTCCAAAATCAATTATTATAGAAGGTCGAGGCTACGATAGATTTCCATTCATTTCTATATTCGTAAGGAATGTGTTTTTTTTTCTCTAATAATTTATCTTTAATATTTGTTTATAGAGTTTGTTAAACCACAAAAAAAGGAAAACGGAAAACGGGGAATCCAAAATATGTTTGATAAAATTGAAAAATAACAAAACGACTTCTTATAAATCGATGAAACATTCCAAATTGTTGCATCATTTCACTAATTTGTTTTTTTTTACTTGTTTTGTTCTTTTCAAGTGCATTTTAATAATTCCAAGACTATGAATTTAACATTAAAAAAATATATAATCATTGCTCAATAATGATAGTTTAATTACTTACTAGTTACATACATATTATCTACTTTTTTTTCTCAAAGATAATATTTTGATAATAAATATCGATAATGCATCGCAGGGTATTCGACAAATAGATTTCTAAATTAATATTTGGATCAAAAATCATTGCATTTAAAATACAGGTTGATCCATCTTAGATGTCTTAAATTATTGGTAATTCGAATATTCCTATATAGATTGGGATAAGTATTTGTAAATTTTTCGACAGAGCTCTCGTAGTAATATTTTCTTTATTAGAAAATTATAAAGAACGTTTTGTTGTCAACGCCGAACTACAGTGATTACAGTAAAACTTTCCTTAATGAACGTCTCCCAAGACACTTTACGAAGCCAAACCTCTATTGGACGGACGCCGACACAATACTTCCTTTACCATCTATTATCGCCTTAAGAAATCTGTCCCCTCTCAAACGGACTACTGTCTGTCGTACAAATTACAATAAGTAAAACACAGTATGCCGATATTTTAAGAAACTCTCTTGAACTAACTCTCCCCAAGAGAGGTTCTACTGTATGTATTATTAATATTATCAAATTGCAACACTCGGTTCATTCATTTTTATTTCAAATTTACTATGAAATATTGCACAGTTGCAGTTAAAAAGGAAATCCTATCTTATATTTTATTAAAAATTAATGAATGATTCGTATGACGCTAGTAAATTATTGCTATACGCTCATCAAAAACCATCACTTATTTATTTAGTTTTAATGATTGCATAATTTTTCATAGATTTTGAAACTAACTGATAAAGTTTTTCATTAATTTTCATTAATTAGAGTCTTTTTTGGTTTAGCCTTTATATTTCCTCTCTCTCTCAATCTCTATCTCTTTCTCAGTCTCACTGTAACTCTATCTCACTTTCACTAGCCTCTGTCCCTCTCTATCATCATATCACCATATCTTTTACTTCCTTACGCCATACCTCTCCCTCTCTTACTTCATCTGACACCTGACATTTCCGCTTCTATCACTCTCACATAATATTCTTCTCTCTATATCTCACTCACACATTATTTTTTTCTCTTTCGCCATATATCTTATTCTCTCCCCTCACGAATTGCCTCTTTTCTTCTTTCTCGTTCTGTTACACACTCTCTATCTTCATTTATCTCTCCCTTCCATCTATTTCTATCTCTCCCTAGCTCCATATCACTCTCGTCAAATCTCACTCTTGATTTTCAACTGCCTTAGTTTCTCTAACTATTTGTATTCTAGTATTTTCTTATTCAGTCGGTTTTTTGTAATCCCTCTCTCTCTCACACACACACACCGAACCCCTGAATCTTTCTCCCTCTCTGTTCTATGAGATGGCGTTGGGAAAGAGAAAAATATTTCTCGGTGAAAAATGGATCTCAAATCTTTATTATCAATTTTCAAGAGAGGTTTAACTGTACTTTTTGTTATCATTTCCATGGTCGTCTACTCACTGCTTTTCTATCTCTTATCAAAATTTCGAAAATTATACTTCCATTTCTTGTTATCTTATCTATCTTATTTGATAATCATTTTTATTAGGTCCATAAATTTAGTGTATAACAAATCTATCTCGATGGCGCCATAAGACAGAACTGACATTGAATCATCAACCAATAGATGTCGCTTAGCAAAATCAATACTATGACGTAATTTTCTTGAAAAATAACGGACAATACATGATAAAAATCAGTGATTATCAGAATCGTACTGCATTATAAACTTATATCAAATAAAGTGATTATTTTAGTGGAAAGTAACGCCACCTATTGAGAAATAGAACTAACTTATATGGAAGTTAATTGTATAAAAAAATAACAGATGGCTAAGAGTACGTTATTTTTTTTTCTTAGGTAATAAAATAAATGTTAGGATTACTTATAGAAAAAAGGAACTCGAATTTTTTTTTATTCAAATATAAATAACATACAATATATTCCATACATTACACTATAATTTTCTGTTTTCTGTAATTTGAATTTTGCAATTATAGAATTTGATATAATAACAAGAGAAAAAAAAAACAATATAAAGATATACAAGTAAAACTTATATAATTGAGAAAAAACATTCCATACAAAAATCTGATATAACTAGGAATGTAATTTTATTAACAGAAATAATAATTGTTTAATATAAAATAATAATAATAATAATAATAATAATGATTATCACCAAGATTAGAGTAATTCTCTCAAGCTTTGAATTGATTTTCTTAATAAATCTTGTTGGGTTCGTGCATGTTTTATCTCCAATTCAGCCAATTCGATCAAACTATAACAAAAAAAGTTATAGAAGATTCACATTTGAGAGGACATGGGCGGAGCTAAATCTTAGAGACCTGCGCCTACTGTACCTCACCGCAATACCCTACTTAAAAGGTTATCACGGCAAGGTGCGGTGTGTGGAGAAGACTTAGCTCCGCCCATGCCCTCTCAAATGTACATCATCTATAGTAACATGGTAAAAAATTCCAATTATAATATAGTGGAGACTGACTGTCCAATTATCGTGCCTCTTCATTGGGATCTTGAAAACTCTAAGATAAGTATAAGTAGTCGCTTGAATTTTTTTAAATACGCGTTACAAAGACAAAGCACAATACATGACTAGCATTCTATAGATTTGGTCTATTTATAAGAAAACTGATAGATTCTAGAACATTTGGTATATTCCTCTGAACCCATTCTCTATATCTCTCTCTCTCGCTCCCTATATCCCTCTACATCTCTTTATATGTATATCCCTGTCTCTCCTTATCTGCCCACCTACTTCCACCTTCACACTATTTTCCTCCAACACTTTCTTTCTTTCTCTCTCTCTCTCTCACTAATTTTCCTCTCTTCTCTCATTAATTTTCCTCTCAGCTCTCTTATCTACCCCGCTCTTTCTCTCAATCTCACTCCAAATATCTTTCTCTCACTCTCTCCATCTCACTCCACATCTCTCTCTCTACCTCAGTCTCAATCTCACCCTATCTCCCGCTTTTTCTCACTCCCCTTTCCTTTATCCGCCTCACTTTTCCCCCATTCACTATATCTCAACCATATCATCATATTAACATTAATTCTATTTTGCAATACTTTCGAAAAAATTTCGGTATTCTCTCTTTCTTCTTCCCACACTTCAATAACTCGGTTCATCACGCTCTATCTACCAATTTTTATCTATCTATTTCAAGTGCTATATTAATAATTGTGAAGTAAATTTTATCCTAATATTTCTTCAAAATTTTTTTTTTTGGTGAATAAATAGATTTTCCCAAGGATATCATTGATATAAATAAATTTCCAGTGATAAGACTCATGAATTGAACAGTCTGTAGATATGTCAAAGTTAAATAAAAACTACCTTTTTCTAAATGCATGTAATCTTCTTGTTTTAAAATCTAATAACTCTTCTTTAGCTTGAGCCGATATTGATTCAAATTGTTCGCAAGCTTGTGATTGTGCCGCTTCTGCCTATAAAAAAAAAATAGAATTGATAATTGTAAAATCATTATAATTCTAATTGTTTTGAATAATTAATTATCAATAGAAGCATGCATCAATCTAACATTCCATATTTATTAAAATATAGATAAATACCTCTTGAACTTCGGGTGCCTTTTTGTTTGTTGTTAGCAGTAGAATTAACAATATCAAATTAGAATATCGAATAAAATTATCAACATCAAACATACTTCAAGATATTTAATTTTTGTTTTGTTTTAAATAATTGTTTTTAAAATAATAGAAATACATACCGCATGAATATCCTTATTTTTATGTCGAGCTTTTTCTAATGCTCGATTAGCATTCTCATAATTCACTAAACATCTCAAACGACGTACTAATAATGAACGAGCTGCTTGACTATCTCTCATATAATAACGTAATGTATCCGCTAATTTTAAATCTTGATCACTGGCAATACGACTTTCGACTTTCTAAAAATTAAAAATATTAATATACAAAAATTCTTAATAAATTATAAATTGAAATACTCGAGCTTTTTCATAAGTATCAGCAACTTTTGCTAAGAATTTATCTAACGGTCCAGGATCATTATTCGATAATTGTAATAGACTAGCCGATATTTTGATATAACTATCGGCAAGTTCTGAAAAATTAAATAGACTAATTATCGATAATTTCTATTTATTTGAATTATCACCTTTATGTTTTTCAGTCATTTTATCAGTACGTGTTGTGGCTTCTTTTAATTGTCCATGATATTCAGTTAATGAATTCATTTGTTGTTCAAAAAAATCATTAACATCACGTACAGTTGCATTTAAATAATATTGATCAGTTGTACTACCAAGTGATTTAACTAAACCACCTAATTGTTGTAGTTTACCTTTAGGACGTGCACATAAATCTTGATCATATTCCAAAAATACATGTAAATGTGAATCTTCACGGAATACAGAATGACTAGCTAAACGTGTTAAAAATACTTCGTGCATAGCTACCGTTTTTTTGAATGTAGCCAAATATTCACTAAAATCTCACAATTATTTTAGTTGAAAAAAAATAAATTTAGATAACATACGCTTCGAGTTCTTGTTTCATTTTAGTAAACTCTTCTTTAGTCATTGTACCTTCACCTTCACCTAAACGTTGCAATTTCTCTCGGGAAGCATCGAAATTTGGACGGGGCGGGGGCGGTGGTATCTTGATTATCCAAAAAAAAAATTGAAATTACAGTTTTCTGTGGTTAATTATATTAAAATGGTGGTAAATACGTACAATATACCCTGCATATCGTGGATCTTCCTCATAACGATCATGTAACCAAATAAACTCTTCATGTTGTCGTACAACAAGAAATTCAGATTTTTGAAAATTCTTCATAGTCGTACGTGTATGTACAGTAAATTTAACTTTATCTTTCTCACTTAATGCATCGGAAATATCAACAATTAAAGTATTATCAGTTAATGGAACATTATTTCCATCTTCTTGATTAGGTTTGTCTGTCTGTAAATTGTATATTATTTCTCAATTTATTGAATAAAATCTAATTTATAATAAGAGGTTAGTTTAATATAAAACGCCCCTTTTTCCGAACATTTCACGAAGTTTAGTAATTAATTATAGATAAAAATTAGAAATTTATATTTACCATGATTGTAGAGTTTTATTTAGTTACTAATATATAAAAAAATATATTTATTCCATAAATTTACAATAAAAAAAAATATTACACCGCTACCGTTTATCTTTGTCGTTTATTGTAATGATGGCGTTCTATCAGCTGTCATTTCGTGGCATTCACAAGTTAAACAACCCAACAAAAACAAATTGCACTAACTTATAGATTCCACTATATGTCACAAGAGGTCGCTATTTATCTTATAACAATTGACTACGTTTACATGCCGACACTAACTGGCTTTATTATTATTAAAGTGCGGATATATGGTGCTTTCCAATTACTATGTGGACGGAATTTAAGATTACAATGAAAAATTATGCAGTGTTGTCCCCGATGGCGAATGGCAATTTACCAAATGCTCATCGCATCCATGAGTAACAGTATTTTGAGTGCTCGACTGTTCGATACGTTGCTGTAATAGGAACATTCAAGACTGAGCATTATGCTGTAATGTAATTGGAAGACAGGGATTGGCTTTCTATAGAAAGCGCCTACATTCTACATCACGACCTCCTACTATCATAAAATAGTATTATATAATATTGTTAGTTGCTTAAGGTTATAGTAGGCTAGAGAAGTGGCTGGAATAAGCTCGCGATGTTATTTATAGCTCGAAATTGCCTTCCACTATTTATTTTCTTCGAGTATACCGGATTAGAATCATCAGTAATTTTTTTTTTAACGCAAATCGAGGGAAATATTAAAAAATTCCCATGCTTCTGTCGATAGTGCCCCGTCAAAGATGTGGCACTCTAAGTTGCGCAAATACGTAATATAATCAATTGAAGTGGCATACTCTAGCTCAACGACTCCCGTCCGTCTCTCCAGCATCACTACCAGTAATTCATCTCTCCTATCTATATATTCAAGAATTATGAATTTTGTCTCCCTATTTTTAGTTATTTGGGTGTTGACTTTAGTCCTATAGTACATGCCATGCCAAATGATTACGCAGTTGCTTACATTGATGGAATATGTGATGCTTCTATTATTTGTTAAACATAACAAAACATTCAAACCACTTGATATTGAGTGAACCAATTATATTTAGTTTATCAACGCTGAAAATTTCATAAGAAGGAAATAAGATTGCAGCTCAATTCCTACCAATGTACCTAAGCAGCGTTGTCAGAACTCCATCAGGTCAGCGAATTAAGTTTACAATGTACAAGGACGTATTTGAAATATCCTTTTGAAAAGCATAAAATACAAGAATTTGCTGCAATTGTTTTATATTAGAATCTTCAAATAACGAGCTATAGAGAGTGGGTGTCTTGGGTTTGATCTCAAGAACATTTATGTCTCGAGCAAAAACCTTTATATAGGATATGGATATGGTTGAGAAAAAAAAAATTGCAAAAAGTATAAATTGAATGAGTACATTGATCCCGGTCTATATCTTCAACAAAAATTTACATCGCCTACATTCCTTCCGATTTCAGACATTACCACTATTCTACGATTACCATTAACGGTGTTATGGTAACCCATTAGGACTATATAATTCAAATTTTTTTTTAATATCTAAATTAACGGTAATTGAAACATTGTACCCGACCATATTTGGTATGTCTACAAAATTTTCGTGATCCTTTTTAGTACAAACAACAATATAACCACAATCTGGATGTAAAATCTTTTTTTTTTTTTAATCATCACCAGAAGAACTTGATTTGTACTATTTCGTTTTTATTTTGTTTCATTATTATGCAAAAGAGGGGATTTTGTATCAAATATATATATAGAAAAACATTTGCAAATTCGCATCAAAATAGAGCCATTTTATCGAAAATCACAAAATGATCTTTCTACTAAGAACTCGAATAATATTTGTTCTATTTTGTAGTTTCTTCCAAATTATTTTTAGCCGAACTGAAGGTAAGTTGTCCGCTTTGACAATTTACTAAATTAGTTTAATTTATTAATATATTTTTCAGAAAATTGCTACTACTAATAATCAATATCGCCAATAAAATTATAGTTTATAACAATACGAGAAAAATTATTTGAATTTTTTGCAGTTCATCCAACATTGTTATTATCTGGATACCAGCCAACTATACAACAACCTCAATTAAATCCTGCTGAAACTGAACAAAATTTCAACAATCATTTCGATAATCGTTTATTGAAAAAATGTTGGAAATCACGCGGCCAATTCGAGAGTGATTCCTGTAATACTTTCGTAACTTGTTGGGATGGTCAAGTATTCGAGGAGTCCTGTCCAGACGGACTATTATTCAATCCAAAAGGATATTGCGATTATCCGGCCAATGTCGATTGTGAACAACGATTTATCAACACAATAACAACAACTCCTACAACAATTGCTCAAATGAATTTACGATTAAAATCGAAATGTTTACAGTCTCGCGGACAATTTCCTAGTGATGATTGTAATAAATATGTGAATTGTTGGGATGATTTTGTTATCGAACAAGATTGTCCTGATGGTTTAGTTTTTTCAACAAAAGGCTATTGTGATTATCCGTATAATGTTGATTGTCGAAATCGCAAATTACCGGTAATCAATCAAAATTTGGAAAGAGAATCTTGTCCTTTAGAAAATGGGACTTTTCGGAATCGCACCGATTGCCAAAAATATTTCACTTGTTTTAATAATAAAATTATTGCATCCAATACATGCCCGATAGGACTCAAATTCAATGATGTACGTTATTTTCAATATTCTCCGAATCTATATTTTTATTTTACAATTTTTAGAATATTGGTGTTTGTGATTATGAAGATCGAGTCGATTGTACGAAAGAATCGTCAACTCCCAATTTTTTCGATACTCTATCAGAAGGTAAATATAACAGATTCTTGAATTTTCCTAAAAATCAATTCATAATTTTCCCACAGATTTAAAGGAGAAAATTTTCAAATGTACACCTGGAACTGTATTAAAGCTCAACCAACAATGTACGATTGTATCGTTATGTCGTGACCAAATGTCTGAAATTGTTGTCTGTCCAAATGGTTTAGCTTATAATTCGGACAGTAATAACTGTGTATTACCACAATTAGCGAAATGGTATTTAATTAATGAATAATTAATTGAATCTAATATAATTTTTTTGTTTCAGTTGATTCTATAATAAACAACTCTTCATCTCTATCTCTATTTTATGTTCAATTCTATCGATTATTCTTCATTTTCAGTTTCAATTGAAAAAGAACTTTTATTCCTTGATTATTAATGGAATTATATAATATGGTTTTCTTTTTTTCTATAGATGGGTTATGGGTGTGGGTGGTGTAAATGTGGGATATGGATGGGATATTTTTGTAATTGAGTAGTGATAATAAAGTAAACTGAAGTCTGTGGGCTTTATTTTCAAATTCATTTGATTGCCATCTATCGAACAATTGTATAACTAAGCTACATACTATTAAATTCTTTATTTATTATGCCTATAGACTCTATAGTATAGAGTATTCAGATGTGAGAGGACATGGGTGGAGATAATTGTTTAAGCCTTCGGCACACTGCACCTTTCAGTGGTAGCCTATAAAGTAGATCAGTTACGCCCACGGTCTTATAGACAGGTCTTGATACTAGTAGTAGTGAGGGTGAACTCTTACGTTGTAAAAATTTAGTTACTAAAATAGCCACAAAGAGCGTCATAGTAGAGGAGGCCAACTGTGCGGGAAAGAGACAACAACAACAACAAGTTGTTGTTGTTGTCTCTTTTTTTGCACATTCTATATTTCTCTCGCACAATTGTACTCCTCAACTATGACGCTCGTTTTGGCAATTTTAGTAACTAAATTCTTACAACACAAGAGTTTACCTCTACCAATTATAGTGAGATGGCAGTGTCAAGACCTGTCTATAAGACCGTGGCCCCCAGTTATGATGTAATAAAATAGAAATTTGTTTGTTAAAAGTTCCAACAGGTGGCGTACTGTTATAGGTATGAACAATATCAAAAATAAGATTGAATTGGGGTAGGTAATTGATATGAATAATGAAGGTTGCAATCAATTAAATGACTAACATGAAATTCAAGGTAATCTCGATTTATAAAACAATAAATTCTCTTGTTTCTACTTAGTAGAGCATAATTGAAAATTTTTGTTATTTATTTAAATGATAATAAATGGAAAATCAATTCGACTTTCATATTTTCGAATCGAACAATCAAATAAATTTGAAAAAAAAACTAATTGAAACGCAAAAGAGGAAATTGCACATCATAACAACCATAGAGACCTTCATTATAATCATCTTCATTTCATAGTTTAAGTCGATAACTACTTTCACTATCAAACATCTTTAAAATATATTACATAATTTGAATCAAATGCGATTTATTTTAATGTTATTTATAAAGTAGCACAGCTTGGTCGGGTTTGTTTTTTTCTTCTTCTGTTTTTCTAAATTCTATATTTTTCAAATATTACATAACTCAAATACTTACGCCAAATTCAAACTATAGTAGGGTAATGATAATTGTTCTATTTCGTCAAACCCAGATAATTATTTAATTGTTATTGCAATAACGGTAATTTTAACAAAACGTTTTTCTCATATTTATTGTATTTTTTTTTTTGAATACAAAATTAGTGCATTTTCTAATTCTCACAACATTAAACAATGCCCCACTATCATTATTTTTATTATTATTGTTTTTTCTTTCTTTCTGCAAAATGCTTCAAGGATTTATGTTGATGGGTAATCAAGACTAAAAATTGAAATTTCACACTACAAAAAAAAAGTAAGTATATACACGACATTTAAAAAATGTAAGCCTTGGTTTTAACAAATTCTTTAAAACATCAAGGTGACTTTGTGGTTGTTATACTTGGATGTTGTTTGAGATTTGAGATTCATCAATTTTGAATTATAAATCTAATAAAATCCGGATTTACAGTGCGCTTTTCATCTCTACAAATCATTGAATTGTTTCTATTGTTGTTGAATTTTTTGTTATTATTTGATTGAATTTTTTTGGAATTTTTCTTGGTAATTAAGCAGGAAGAACGAAAAAATTTCAATGGCATTCATAGTAGATTTTCCTGTAAT
>JAZBGX010001319.1:1946-19341 GCA_037414775.1 Zonitis immaculata
CTTTCAATTTATTGATCCTTTTTTACTCCTACATCAAAATTTTCCATTTTATTATTGATTCAATGAATCTTCACATATATATTAAGAAAAATCAATGTTTTCAGGAATACACCGCAATTGTTTAATTTGAAAGAAAAATATATCAAATTTCCCACACATCAACTGGAATTTCTATTAGAAAATTATTATTATCAGTAAAAGTAAAAGACTTTATATTGTGTCAACTGTACCGTATAGTAAAGGGTTCAAAATGGATTGTTTTGTTATCTAAAAAGATCAAGTTTCTTTCATCTTCCCAATTCAATCGAAGCAAATCTTTTCTTTTTCTGGTTAAGTTTTTTGTCGTTTTGTCTCCATGTTGTTGTTGTTGTTGTTGTTTGTCATATAGGGATGGAATAGTTGTAGAATAAAAAAAAAACCACATGGCAACCCGAAAAATCACTGTACTTTAATTCCCAATGGGCATGAAAAATTTCATTGATGCTCCCTCTCCTATCTTGATGGGGAGTATATAATTTTATAAGGACCATTTTTCATCCGGTCCCTTTTACTTATATATACACAAATATTATATATTATAAGGTCCATACACCGCTACCTTTCAATACAAAAGCGGAGCACCATTATGTTTTTTGTTACCTACGGTTTTGTATTTAAGATAAACATATAGATTATTTTTGGAGTTTGAAATATACATGCATATATACCTTATACATACATATACAAGAAAAATCTCATTAAATTATTTTAAACGAGTTATTGTAAACGTAATCAAACGATCTAGAAGAAGCCAAAAAAAAAAAAATGTATACAAAATTATATGAACAAAAATTGGATATGGAAAAAAATAAATAGCTTCTTGTCTCTAATCCTTTTCCAACACAACTCCAATCCATCTATACAAATCAATCGATAATAATTTCGGTTATTATTATTAATAAAAATTCGTCGTTCGTATTATAAACGACGTTTAATTATTCTTTAATAACTATAAATATGTCAGAAACAATGATTAATTATTGATGATGGATATAAATATTGTGTTCAAATTGGGATAAATAGGTACATAAAGGAATAAATGAAATCTTATAAAGTTCTTATAATAGTCAATATGGAATGAGGACCAACAACTATTATATAAGAAAAACAACAATAAATACGATTTTGTGACAGTTTTTGTGAAGGGATGTAATCAGACACGAGTTTATTACAATTTTCATTGATTGTTAAATTTCCGTAAAATAAGTATTTCCGCTCTTTATTATATTATTTCGAGTATTAAACGATTTATACCTAAATATATTATTGTAAACTTATATGAAAGCTTACAAATAAGTTTGTTGTGTTGTACAAGATTAATTTTTCTTTATAGCAGAGTTGTCATAAAATAATTCTCAATTTACCAAAACAACTTTTTCCCTAATAAAACGAAATTAAAAAAAATGATGAAATGATGAAATTCCAACAAACAATACAGAATAGGTTGAGATTTGCTATAAAATACGAAATTTTATTCATAAATTATTTATTATTGAATTATCGAGCAATTGGGAAATTGTTCGATAAACTTTGAAGAGATTTTAAAATATAAAATTTTAATTAAATACGTAAATTAAAAAAAATATGATTTTTTTATTGCGAAGAAATAAAAGTTTAGTTTCTACAACCCACTTTTCATTATAAAATTTCGTAATAATACAATTTTCTTCTAACAATAAGTACGGAGAAATTTACAGAAATAGATTCTTTTACAAACCGTATATAGACAAGTTCATACCCCCGTAAAAATAAACACGTCCAAAAATATGGTCCATTAAGTGAACATTGTCTCAGGGACAACGCATGGAAACAACATTTCATAAGAAATGAATAATAAATGGTTAGAACTACCTATAGATAATAAACTATTAGTTTATAAATCGATAATTAGGCCAATTTGGGCGTATAGCCGAGAATTGTGTACTTCAAAATCCAATATTCAAATAATACAAAATACTAAACCGCAAAGATTTCGAAAAACCGACGAAACGAATTAGTTTTCATTATGATATACTATGCTATAATGGATCCCATTATGATGTAGTGTGTTATAATAGAATAGAATAAAAACTAGTGGGAGGTATCTAACGCTCTTAAATTCCACCAGGCGGAAAAGAAAATAATTACGTCGAGTATAGCATAAAGCACAATCTTTGTGAAGCCACTCTTAGTTTTGTTATTGCGCTTTACTTATACATATAAGTATGTATACATTTTATGTTGTTTAATTTATGATTTTTATAAATACAAACTTTAAAGTTTTTAATGGTAAATATTTTTATAGTACAATAAATTGTAGGATTAACTATCTAAAAATTTATGGTTTTGTTACAAAAAATTTCCAAAAAAAAAAAAAAAACAGCCATAAATAAATATTGCCAGCCGTATTTTACAATAATTAAAGTTAAGTCTTTGTCAATTCGATTTATATGCAATACAATATTTCGTTTTTGTATGCCAACAATCATCAATATAAATGGCGATTTTATTCGTATACTTAATCAATTGCAATTTTACAAATTGTTTTTTTTTTACTCTTATAATTTAGATTATCTTTAAATATTAGAAAACCATATATATATATAGTTTTTTTATTTCTATATTTCTATAATCACCATAAACAAGTTCGTAGCTTATCGGATCTTCTTCTGTAAGTCTAAAAGTTGTCAAGTCATGACACTTTCTTTTTTTTTTGTCAGTCAATCATTTGACATCAGTTATTAACTATACTTAAATTGCTTGAATCAATTGATCAAATCTATTGATTAGAAAATAGTCTTTGATTAAATAATAGCCCGTACTATATATGTATATATATAAAAAAATAATAATAAATAAATCATCAAGTCATCCACTAATGGAATAATTTCGAATATTGCCAACTTTTTTTCTATATTCGTATAGTAGTAATTGATTGTTGTTGGTTTTTTCTCTACTTTTGTTTTTTGTTTTTTTTTTTTGGAACGAGTATTGTTTCAATACATTTAGAAATAATTAATGAATTCTACTGATTCGAACAATCTTGATTGTATGTAATTGTAAATAATGTGTCCGATACGATCCGCCGATCGATAACAGATCCTCACTCCTTATTTATTTGAAATGGCACAATTCCAAAACAAAACCAACACAAAAAAAAATCCAGAAACGTTAATATAGTTACAGAAGAAGAAGAAGAAGAAGAAGAGTCTGAATGTCAAGCGGATCTGATCAAAGTGGTTTCCTTTTCTATACTAAAACGATTACATTTTTTCTGTTTAATCGTTTTCGAAAACCACACAACATATAGACAAATAAATAAATTCAATAAAAATATATAAAAAAAAAACAACAACTAACAACTTTTCGATCGTATCGACGAATTAAGACACGAACTATTTATAAGAAAATACAATTGACATTGGTGAACATTTTCTTTATACAATTCCGAATATAAAAGCAACAAAATCGATAGAAAATCGACAGGGAAAAAAAAACAATTATACGATTTTAACATTGACTTAAATGATCTGATAGACGAATAATTGTTGTTTACCGTATATAAAGTTTGGTGATAATAATAAAATAGGAGATTTTACAGTTTAAAATCAGGTTCTTAATTAATTCAGCTATATCGTAATTGGTGTAATTTAAAAGAATGGCATCTATTATTATTATTATTATTAAAAAGAATGTTAAGAGCTATTATATTCTGCTATAGTACCTTAGGCGGTTTAGAATCGTTCCTTGTTAGAATTTGTGTAACTGTTAATTTATTAGAAAATAATTGAAATTTCCGTATGCAAAATACAATCAATTATTTATATATCTTTTTTCAAATTGGATAATTGATGAAAATTGTAAGATAATTCCGAGAATATTCGTGTATATTTTCTAGACGATTTAACAATAGAGCTATAGAAAAATTTGTGGCATTGTGTTATTTATACGAATTTCTATTATTATTATGATTACAATTTGAATGCTGTAGACTAAAATTATACACATAGACAAAAATTTCTACGAATCATATATTTTGAAATTCACAGATAACTATACTGGATGTCCTTCGCAAATACATTTTGAAAAATAGCAGAAATTTTGAAAATTTAATTGTCTCCTAAACGTTCCGGATCTTAGCGATCAGCACTGTATCAGCAGCAGCTCTAAAAAGGCCTACTGTTGTATTCAAAGCCTGTTCTTCTATCAGGCCATTTTTCCCCCAACTGCAGAACAGACATTCGGAATCCGGCTTTTAGTTTCCAATAGGACTCCTTACTCTTTGCCAAATCTTTCTTATAGCTTGATCAGTTGACATGTTCTGTCCTATAAAGGAGACAAATCCTTACAAAACCACATCTTGTATGCTTCGATTCTTTTGCAAGAAAACTCCGACAAAATCCAAGACTCAGCACCATACACTTTCATTTGCAGGAACAAGGCATAACATCCAAACTACTCTGCCATTCTCAAAAATACCGCTCTAGATTTCTCCTCATTTTATTTCTACGGGCTGATCCCAGTAGCTTAATAAACATCGAACAGAGATAACAATTCTGGATTCAATGATAGATTTTGTAAGTATTTCCAATGCAATTTTCCGCATCTTTATTTTGAAGCTTTACATCTATATAGTAGGCTGCCACCGCAATGATAAAACATAACATGTGCATACAATCCAAGCCTACTAGTCGAGAATTTCCAACGGATTGAACCTGGAAATGGACTGTAAATGTTTTCCAGAATCGTAAAAGCAAATTATTGATTTCCAAAAAAAAAAAATCATCATATGGACATTTCGTATATAGAAAATGGAAAATGGGCGGTTGTTGAGGAAATTCAGCAAAATTTTGATAGAGTTGTACTGAAATTTATTGCAGATATATATCTTTCGATAATGTTATGGGAAAAATTTACCGAACCATAACGAAAATATCAACATTTATTATAACAATGACACATTACAGTTAAAGCTATATATACTATATATAGATAGATACCTATTACTACTATTGGTCGTATTATCATTCCGTTGGATCTACAACCAATTGTCTTCGTTATTTTAAATAGATAATTAGCACCATTAGGCGAGAACTTGGTTTGGAATTATAATAGTAGTCTGTTTTTGGTGTCTGTTTTTTTTTTTTTTTAAAAAAAAAGGCTTGCCTCTACAGAACTGATTGTATTCATAAAAATGTTCGAATTACAAAAAAAAAAAGTTCGATTTGTCGTTATTGTTGTTGTTTGTTAATAAATTTCTTTTGGATTGGAAGTAGCTTTTCGACTTTATCAGTTAACAATCTCTATCTGCCTGTCACTCTTTGATCCTCCTATATAACACTTTGAAAAATCTGCGCTGCATGATGAATGTCATTTTTGTGTAATAAAACTTACATTTTATTATTATTATTATTATTTGACTGACTGATGTTATTCTATATAAATGTCGATCATCTTTCAAGATTAAATTAAACTAAATCTGAAATGGTGCACTTTTTATGTATGATCAGGGACGCTTTCAATTTTATTCATCTGAGAAAAAAAATTCGGTTTATTATTAAAAATTTTGACATGACAACGTCACATTTTGCAAATCTGTATATGTCCAAGACGTTGGTATTACGAAAATCCTTGGAAAAAAAATTACTTCACCTCTTATTGAGGATTACAAGCCCCTTTCTATGTCAGTTGATCCAACGATTGAAATCATTGTTTTTTCAAGCAACAATGAAAAATTATAAATACTTTAATTAAGTGTCCTCCTATGGAGTAGTGATGCTATTGGAAGAAGAATTACTAAGTCCACTTAATTATGTCACAGAGAATCTCTAAAGTTGATCTTTTGGACTTACAGAGTGAGTTAGGAAAAAAATGAAAATTTACTAAATAATTGGACACAATACTCTTATTTTCTTCCAGAATCCAATCCTTGGGGCAACTGAGCTAGGAAAGGGCTCGCACTTGTAAATTAGAAATAATAATTTCTTTTAAATATTGTGTAGCTGGCAGTTTAAGCTAAACACCCTCCTGTATTTACTTTTTTTTGCAAAGTGAATTAACCCTTGCCCACAGGACACAGGACGATTTCTTTTATTTACCCGTATATCGCTACATTTTTGTTGAAAGCTTATCGCTCACATAATTATCCATCAACCTTTATACACATATACGAATGTAAAGTACAACATCAAATTAAAAAAAAAAAAAAAATTACACATTGTAGACGATTGATCTCTTGTAAGTTCACCCTTAGTATTATGCATTTCATTCTCACACAGAATACCATTATAGTAACAATACAAAGAGATGCGGGTAATTCTATTATATAGTTGCTTCTCTCTTTTTTATTTATCTCTATTATTCATTTAGCCACTAATCCGAATTATATAACAATCAAGGGTAGTTTTCAAACTATAGATAACTCTATTAACTAGCTTAATATTTGTAAAAGATAGAGAGGGGTGAATCTAACCAATTATTGGTGATCAGTAAATATAATCGATTATTATTATTATTATTATTATTATTATTATTGAATCCACCACCCTCATCTTAAATGTAGTTAGTCGAGATGTTTGCAACTCTTATTGTTAAAGTTTTATCGTTTTAAATCAACTACTATATTATAATCTTACATCTGTTTCTGGGAAAATTTCAACAAATTATACCAACTGGTTTGACTTTATCGCGATTTCCCAAATACAAACAAAACAAAACAAAAAAAATAAAGAAGAATTGTGGACACCTTGTGTAAACGTTACGCCCATCTATATATTATGTTTTCAGTTGACATTGCATCTGCTTTATGTTTATATATATACCTATATAGAATTCTGTTGTAGAATACACCTTAAAACATATAATATTCCTTTTTACCCCCTACAATGTCTAGTGTTCAACATCCTTGGTGGTAGATTGAAATGCAACAATACATTTTTGAAATAAAACTGTTTACTTATTTCCAAATGATTATAATTTAATTCAATTGTCAAAAATTATTTCATAATCGATTGCAATTGAGTTGTAAGATGAATTTTATAAAAAAATTTTATTATCATTTTTCAAATTATTTGATAAATTACCCTGCTTGTGTTCTAGTTGAGTTAATGAATACAAATTGCATGACTGATACAAGTTGCTAGATTATTATTTTTTTATTTTTCCAATCGTACAGCATCTGTTTTATGTTTTCTGATCGAAATCCTCAATTTCAACATATTCAATAATAATAAATAATGTTAAATACGTCCCTATATATATACACAACCGTTTTCTATACCTAATAAATGTCGTTTTAAATTATTTCGAAAAATGCGACTATATATAATAAATGTCGAGGTTTTGCAATGAATAGTCGACAATGACCCTTTTGTACGAATAGATCTGAACATAAAAAGTAGAATAAAAGTAAAGTGGGCGTTTTACGGATATGGCCTGGAAATGTCCCCAAAATTTTTCTTGTCCTAATGTTTAGGTTTTTGTCGCAAGGCTAGTTTCTATTATTATTATTATTATTATTTTCTTCTGAATAATTTACTTTTAGTATTTGTTCGCCTGCTAATGGGATGCTCCTATTATTATGGCTAATATCTCAACAAACGATCATGATAATAATAATAATAATAATAAAATATACCATTCATTTATCGGCTGCCCATCAAGTACCAATCAAATAACGACTATATGACAAGCATGTGTTGTTTGTATAAATACAAAGATAGTAGATTATATTTTGTAGTTTTATTATTATTATTATTATTATTTTTTGTTCGTATTACCATTGGTATATCTCATAAGAAGTTGATTGACCAACAGACAACCATTGTCCAAAACCAATTTATCTAATACTACTTGCAGAGTTTCGACATGTTAAAAAATCGAGATCTATCAGCATGACTCCTTCTTAAGTTAACAAAAATGTTAATTGCTTGTATAAAAGATATAACTTACTCATCCATCGATTATACTTAGATAAATATCGTAATAAAAAAAAAACAAATACGTATATATACGTTAATTTAACATAAGATCATTGCTTAAAATAAAACTAAATAACAGAACTGTCCAACAACAACAACATACATACATATAACGGAGCATTGTAAAAAGTGGATAATTTGAAATATATCCACTTATTATTATTATTATTATTATTATTGATTTTTGAGTGACAAGATAATAATGGAGCTGGGAAAAAAAATTTGACATTACCCTTTTCAATTATTAATAATATTTCCAGTTGGCATTAATTAGTTGGCAAAATTTCTATTCAATTGATTGATCGTTCTTAGAATTTGACTAACAATAATTAAAAAAATAAAATTAAACATACTCAGTTGTTTTATATTTCTATTATAACTTTATTAAAGTGAACAGAATTTTGAACAGTACAACTTTTGAGATTTTAAAAATTTCTACATGACACCTTGATTCCTAAATCTTTTGATTTACTGCCCTGAATATACGATGGCTCCAACTAAACTCTATTAAGAATATTTAACGAAACTATAAACAGTATGGTCGGGTTTATAAGACAAAAAAAAAAAACTAGTTTGAATCAATTTCCGATTATTAATTAATAGATCCAGTACAGGTGTTCTGAATCAATTAACCAGATGACTGTTTTTTTTCCTCTATTGAAAAAATTGATTGATTTTTACCTGTAGATCCGGTAAAAAACAAATCAATTCACAACTATATGATAATATTTCTAAAGGAAGTTCTAATCAATCTTCAAACAAAATTTATTATTACAAAAAAATCAACAATATGGTTAGAGAAACAACTAAAAGTTAATAATATTCAAAAACAGATTGGTTGTATTTTTTGATCATGATTTAGCTATTTTTTTTTTCTATCCCAAACTTAAATTTTGAATGATGAATGTGTTTTAAGAGTCTAGACCGATATAGACGGTTCATCATTTTGAAGATAGCGCTACATATAACGTTATGTTTTATTAATAATGATAATAAAGAGGGTTGTGTATTGGTCATACACATATATATACAGATCAATAATAATGGAATCTCAACCTTATCAATCAATATACTTTATAAATATAACATTGTTGTTACATAATGTCAACATATATTGGAATTGTGGTTTTCATAAAACTTTAATGATTTATAAAAGCCACAGTAGTGATGATTATGAACATTATAACCACACTAAATAAATCAATTCATTTTTTATTTTCTACTAATCCTATTGAAAAATTTGTTAAATTGTAACAAATACCAAAATGTTCTATTAACATTGAAACTTATTTTAGAAACACCCACAATTTTTGTCTTATTTTATAACATTAAAACAGGAATGATTATGTATGTACACGTTGAGATCAGAGAGATGCAGCCATAGTGCAAGCGCGCAGAGCTCGCAGCCCACATACATATTACAGTTGATATAAACCAAAAATGGACATTGTACGCTTTCAATGTTTTTTATCGTGTAGGTGGTTTTAATAATAATATTCTTTTTATGTATATTGATATTGAAGGTCAATGTTCTGCGGTAATAAAATCGAATTACAGAACGATTTATATTTTGAAGTCGTTGTTGCACACGATTCGAATCTAATTCAAATATCTGAACTATATATGTATATAAGGTCAAGAATCATTTATTCTATTACGGTTCCATTATGAAATTGATTTTATAGAATTTCTAGCTGAATTGCACAAATTTACTATCTATTCGGCCTTGTTCTAGACTCTACACACCGTTGGGTTAAGATCAGGCGGTCTTGGTGGCCATAAATTTGTAAAGTACCTGCTCATAACACGATATTGTCGAAAAATGTGCAAAGTTGTTCTATCCTGCATAAAAATCATGTTTCCAATTCCTTTGTGCTCGTTTTAAAATTGTGTAATTACATAATCCTTTAACATCTACAGGTATCTATTGTCGACCAGGAATAGTTGCAGATACAGCCTGCCTAGTCTGTCTTTCCGTGCAAAAGTATGGACTAATAAGGAAATTATTTCTGAAATCGAACCAAACTGTAACTTTCTGGATATTGGGGATATTCTCTTGACCACACTCGACAATTTCAAGTATCAACTGCTCCATTCAAATAGAAATGAGCCCTATCTGGCCATAAAATACGAGTTGAATTGCCATCTGAGCCAATATTTGTAGTGATCATTCAATTCAGACAAGGCAATTGAAGTTTATGGATACATTTTTTGTTTTCCCTGTAGAACAGCTACAGCACGGATATGACTATTCCTTGGTCTGTCCGACTTCAGAAGGTCAGTTATAGATAGACCCTGTACTTCTACTTTATATATTACTATATAAACAAATAAAATCGATGGACAACAATTGGGAGTTGTTAATTACTATCGAATAGAATCGAAAACTTGATGATTGTTATTGTAATTTTCTATACTATTTTTAACAATATATATATCTAATCGATATATGTCTATTGGGCATTTGTAATTAGACTGATAGTATAGTCAAAGTATAATTTATATACATTTATTTGTATCCCACTAGGAGTCATCCATAAATCAAACAGTCATCTGTCATTGTGATCAATATAACTTTTTTAATCCGCTATAGAAGCTTATATAAGATTTTAGAGATATACAGGTGATGTCAGGAATTTTGCATTGTACTTTATTTATTATTATATCGTTATTATTTATTTTTTTTCCCATAATAATATGGCAAAATTATGACAGTCATACTTTGATATAAAAAATAGGATGAACATGAAAAATTATACTACATATAGGATTATTGTAATTTTCAAACTTAATATAACAGGTCCTACAACAATTCCTTATTATTATAAATCGTCGATCATCATCCATTACTATATATATAAATATATGAAACGAGATTAATAATAATTTATCAAGTTTTGTGCTCATGTGTCGCTTTCAAATGTCGAAATTGTCATTGGACAAATCTGTTTGGACAATATTTTAATGTAAACTCATTATAGTTTATCGGATTATAAACCAACTGTCGTTATTCGATTATATATCTATTTTTTTTTATTAAATCAAAAAAGAACTACAACACAAACTTGTTTTTGGACGCCTTTTCGTAGAAAACTTGACAATATAACCATAATAATAATAATAATAATAATAATAAAAAAAGAGGATAATTGCGACTTGAAAAATTTGGCCTTGCTCAAAGATTAAGTTAAGCTTCTTTTCAAAACGAATGAAAATTTACTACCCTTTAACATATAAATATTGTAATAATAACAATAATAAGTTTTTAATAAACAACTTCCAAGACGATAAATCGAACGTTTTATTTGGGGTAATCTGACTGTAATAAGACTAAAATCGTTTGCAGTCAAATTTATTACTTATCGAAATAATTCGAATTCATAAAGGATTACTGGGCAATCATCAAATAACTGAAGCTGTAATATTTACGTTCCAATATAGATTTTCCAGGAATATTTCATGTATATAGTACGTTTCATGGCTGCTTACTTACATCAGTATAGAATTTGTGACGTCTCGTCACAGCTATTTCTATAAATTAAAAAAAAAACTCTTGCTGATTGTCGTTTGTTACCACAATATTCAAGACAATGTATCAGCTTGGTAAACCGTGGAAACCTTCATGAATATTATGAATTAATTTTCCTGATAGAACGATAATTTTTGGAGAAATAGCGCCCAGTTGCAAAGAAAATTGTTATTCGTTCTAAAACAACACACCTGCCTATACTCTATTGTTTTTTTAAAATGTAAAGATGTACCATAAGTGGTTGGTTCCACTTACAGTAGTACTGGAGAAGCCTATCTGCTGATATTATTATGGCAGATGTGGGCCGATGGGCTGTTGTCGTTGCTGTTGCTGTTGTTATATGTTAAGATGCGTTATCGTTTTTATATTGTGAAAAAGATTCAACTTTAGATAAAGTTTCTCATATATATTGTATATACATATATATAGTACAGTCGGTCTGTCATTGCGCTTGCGCGATAAGATCAACTGATTAGATAAAGTCTTCCTGAGGTTTATGCGATGGTATTCACAAATCTTTTGTATGCGAATGTTGTGTGTATAACTAATATAAGTTTATAATATATGTATATATGTTTATATAGAAAAAAGGACCCTATTGAAAATCACAACCACAATCAAACCAGAAAAAAAAAGAAGAAAAGAAATAAAAACGACCTTATTCTATTATTGTATTTCACAATTCATCTAGAAACATTTTGGCCCTTTTTTTTGGTTATATTTTAAGGGCGGTACAATTAATCCCAAACTATATACATAGTATATAACCAAACGATAAAATCTTTCCAAGATATCACCACATTATATATATAAGGCCATTTCAATTGATTTGTCTGTCGTACATTTAACAACAAGATTGGCAAGATTCTGGCCTGTTCCAATCCAAGACTTCATTATACAAAATAAAATATTGCTCCAAATAATTACAGATTATAAACAACAACAACAACATTCAAATTGATTATTATTAATTGTTTTGTTTTAAATTTTAAATTTAGAACTTATAGCACATACGTTATTTGAAATGTGTTAATTTCCAAAATGTTGTATAGCCGAAGAGAACACATCACAAAATAACCATCTAGAAAAGTCATTAATTTGACTAAATATATGATTAGTTCAAAAATAAATCTTACAATAATTAATCATCCAATTTAAAAAAAAAAAAAATTCAATCTTTAGAAGTGACATCTGAAGGACGAACATTACAAGCAGTTTATGTACTAAAATTTATGTACACACATCCTCTATCTATTATTTTCCATCATCATAATAATTACTAAACTAGATGGGAGAGAAAGAGAGAGATATAATAAAAATTGATAGTAGTTTAATTGTTTGACTGTTATTCTAAGCTTTGGAGCTTTTTATTTTGAGTTATGTCTTGATCGATTCGCCATCTAGCGATATTCCAATGAAACTCCAAAATATGCACTTGCGTAACAAAAAAACGTTACAAATATCAGCGGTAGTTCATTGTAACCTATGAGTGATAAATTTTAACAATAATTTGTTGTTGAAGAGACCACAACCAAATGCCCCTGCTGTATTTTTTTCAAACTACTGTAACTGCTAGCTATAAAAATATATTTTTTTTTGTATCAGCGACATACCTTTGTGGAGTCAGGTATTTAATTTTGTTCGACAAATTGTATTTTCTAAGAAAATAATTTTCTAGTTGTCCTACTTTTATATCTGAGACATTTGTTGTTGTTTTTTTCTTATATGGTAATATTATTTAATAAAAATAGAAAACTACCACGGAACTATGCTGATAAAATCATATCTAAATTATATAACTGTGATGGATTAAATCTTGAAACTGTAAAGTTTTCAGCACCAGTCAAAAGATTTCCATAGCTCGAATAACTTTCCAGAAAGTCCCATCTACAATTTGCTATGGAATTAATTTAGTTAAACGACTAAAATAAAATTATCAAAAAAAAAAAAATCGTGACGCAAAAATCTACATTCCTTTAATATTAAAACTATTTATTAAAATCTTAATGAAATTTTCAAACAAGAAAAGTCAAACTTTCTCTCTTCACAAAATTTAATCAATGACTTTGATTTTGCTAAAGCAGAAAAAAACAACAATATCGTATTTTAAAGATGAGATGAAACAAAATTAGGGGAGAGAAAAAAATTAATTAACATTAAGTATCTAGTAAAAAGAGGAAGTTGATTAAAAGATATTCTAAATTTGATTATATTATAAAACTTTACAAACGAAGGGTGAATTTATAAAATTAGGATTAATCAAAATTCTGGATTATCCTAAAGGACGATTATTATCACATAATTTTCGTCTCTTATCAATTTAAAAATTGAATAATTTGCAAAATAATTAAATAAAAAGAAGGTGGCCTCTTAATTACGAGAGGTGATCCTAAAGTAATAATAATAATAATAACGCACCAACGTAGTCTTCTAACAAATCAATACACTTGGTCCATCGCTTTTCTAAAGCCACGAATCCCTTTTGAAACAAAATCTTTATCTTGACTCTCCCAAAATAGTTCTACAACAACCAGCATCTTTCGAATGGCAGTCATCGCAACTTTGGTAAGGTAATCCACCTCAAATATTACCTAATCAATTGTTGTTCATATTCATAATCGAAAGTGATTGAATTATCATTACTTTTAGGTCAGCCCTCGTAAACATCAACTGAAAAGTTTAATTTTTTTATTTTTCCACACATTCTATCTTTGGATTTCAATTTTTAAATAATCAATCATTAATTATTATGAACTTGTTATTTCCAGATCATGATTATGATCCATCATGATGACTGTCGACTATATAGATTTTTTCCCTTTTTTTTGTTTGAAACTTCGAAATGTACAATATTAACATTAATATTTGAATATATCCATAATTAAATGATGAGAGTCCAGAGTAAAACATTTACAAAGTCGAAAATCAATATTTCAATTCAATCGACTATAAATAATAATTGTTAATTGACCTTGTTTCTTGGAAATTGGGTTGTTATATCAATATTATCAATGCATAATGTAATTTTTTTTTCTTTATTCCAATTTATAGATTCTCATTATAAAATGATAAATCCAAAAAAAAAATTTTAGATAAATTAAAATAGAGTAAAAATTCTATAAAATTTGGAATGATAATGTCTGCCACGTGGCATCTTTACACTTTATACAGTTTGTTTACAAACTAGAGTGCGCTTTCAACAAACATTATATTTAAGTCTTATCAATTATATAAAATACACTAATTAGAGTAAATGAAATTATGGTAATTGTAACTAACAGGAGAAGACACGTGAAAAGCTCATTAAATTCAATAGAGGATATATTTTTTGTCTTTTTACCAAAAAAAACAAACAAACAGGGAAATACCTAAAGCAACGTTCCAAATAATTATTATTATACAAATTATATGTAATCAATGTAACGTTTGTTTTTTTTTTTTTTAAACAATATTGAAAAAAAAAAAATTCATTTGTTCTTCGATCTACCAGATATCATTAAAACAATTATAAAAGTCGTTGAATTGAAATAAATTGATCTATTTTTTTCTCTTTATTTGAGGAAAAAATTCAAACACAAGCGTAGGAATATCACTAATAGCGGAAATGCCAACACAATGAACTATAACAAATTGAATTCCCGAGTGTTACTTACTATAATCGAAATGAAGAATTTCAGTACAACAACTATAATAATAGAAAAAACAATTGAAAAGGTGTGCTTTTTCTCGCGTTTTTCGTCAAAGAATATTTAAAACTAATCCACAGTTAATTGCTACAATTACCAATTGATTGTGTAATTTTTTTGATAAAGTCGACAATAATTTATTCATTCATATATAATTTTTTTTTCTTTTTAATTTTGTTATTTAAAAGCTAGATCGCTATATATTATTTGAAGTAAATTAAGTTGTCACAGCACGCGGCATGTGTGAAATCTCGAAGCGCACACAAATGGCATAAATGTGAATTATGAGGTAACATACACGCACTTAATTAATAGGCAAATAAACGACATGTTTAATGTCAAAATATGAGTAATTTGTCTCAAATTGTAATTTTTTTTTTAGGTTTCCATTTTATTCGCTAAGAAAAATCAATAAGTTTCATCATCACAACAACAACAACAACAACACACAACAAGAAAAATCACTCTTTCTTTCTGTTGTTTTTGTTGTTGTTGATAACGGCTATCTCTCTATCCCGTTTACTGTAAGATGAGTTTTGGAATCAAATGGTATCGTCTCTTGTTCAATTACCGGCAGGCATGTGTCACACAGTTTCCGCATATTCCCAACACACACATCTGTACGAAACAAATTTCATACAAAAACAAATACAGACTGTTCAATCTAGTTTAGATATCCAAAAAAATAATCACACAGAGGCATTAAGCTACAATCGCAACTACATAATTTTAGAAAAAAAAATCTCATATTTACTATTAATAGTTTGCCACAAACAATACCCATGATAAATTTTACACTACAGACTTTTTCATATATATACATAGAGTAGACAGCCTGTATATTTTCAACAACAAAATATCATTTTTTCTCCTGTCGTTATAGTTGTTGATAGTGAAAAATATGGAAATGTTTCGATAAAAATTTCATTAAATTTTCTTCACATATACATATACAAGTCGTATCAAGATGAAAACTGTACAACAAATCAAAAGATGGGCTTATACATACATTGAAATAAATAAAAAAAAAAACAGCTGCTTCTATATTCATTATTATCAATAAATAAATTGTAGGTATAATTTATACGGTAAAGATAAAATACAATTTTTATCATTCAATTTAATTAAAATAATTAACAACTCGAATATATTTATGTATCTTAATTATGGAATATAATTAAGAATTATTCCATCAATAATGTGAAAATATTTTTTACTGTATATATACCGAAATACATAAATAAACTTTCAACAGATTTAATTTTGAACGTTTAATATTATACGACCATAGATTCAAAATATAAATGATTCATTCAACAATTGTTAATTAGTTAGTGTTGATATTTCAATGAAATCGGCTCGTATAAAAAAAAAATGGTAAAAATATTGTACATGATGATAAATATTCATAAACAATTCGGTTAGTTAAACTAAATATTCCAAATAGAATGGAGGTTGTTTTTTTTTAGATATATTTTGACAGAAATCCAAGCAAACTTTCTGCCGTTGTATAAAATTATTTAGGTAGAAACGAGGTGTAGATTGGAGATAACGGCTCTAAATAGATGTCTGGGGACCATTTTGTCTTTTTTTTTTTTTCAACAACACCACCATAAAATTCACCAGAAATTCGGTCGTATATATTTTTTGTTTTGCTTCCAATGTTTAAATAATAATGGTAATTATTCAGGCAGTCGAATATATAGATTTTGATTGACACATTCTTTTGTTTCGTGTGTGCTATTTCATTCAAATAATGAATCGTCTCTTCCTGAAATTTGATATTTTGTCAAGATAAAATTTGATGTTGAATGGTGGAGTGAGGATGATTTAGTCCGGAAATTATAGCGAAAGTAATAATAAACAATACCTACATGCAAAAGTTTGTTGAGAATAGAACTGCACTTGAATTATTTCAACTCAATTGTACATCGCGTTCCATACATTGGCAGAATTTGTGACGAACATTATAAATCCGGGACGCTGCAGTTGGTCTAAATGAAACAATGACTCTTGCTTATTGTCATTGGATTACAAAATAAAAAAATCGGCACACATTAGATAAGACTGTCTTGTGACCGGCATTCTGAGCTAAGCCTACCGTCCTATCAACGTAAACTCTATCCAACGAAGTTAGTGTGAGCTGAAGTGAAACGGATTATACCAGATTCAGTCATTCAATT
>JAZBGX010001320.1:349-11810 GCA_037414775.1 Zonitis immaculata
TTTTATATCCACAATACTCTTCAAAAATCTCCATATGTTAATTGATTGTAAATTTTCCAAGTATATTTAATTGCTTGAAATTTATTCATCGAGACAATTATTGTTGAGTTTCACTTTAATAATGAATAGTTCCATTGATGATGCGCGATTCGAATATGATGAACAAGGCAAGTGTTGAAATTTTGCCACAACGCAACAACAATAAAAGACGCAAAAATTTATTGAAAATCATAAATTTTTCTCATCATATCCCCATATATACCTGTTCGATTTTCGACTATACCATAATGATAATAATAATTATTATTTTTAGCATCCAATTGTGGATATGTTTTGATAGGATAGATGAGGTGTGGCGCTCTTGCATAGGGGTTCGGCACGTACGCAAACATCATCTATATTTCGGTTAGAGTTTTAGAACAAGGGCGGATATTATTTCAATGTATTTTTGTAGCTTTGACCCTAAAAAGGACAGTATGTTGTTTTAATTCGACAAAAATAATAATGATTGTATTTTATTAAATTATATATGTATATAGAACATCTAATAACTCTTTAACACTTGTTAACCATCCCCTATATACCAAAATAATAATAATAATAATAAAAGGGTCTAAATATATATACGTAAGTAATAATAATAATAATAACGCAATTATGTAAATTATTTGATGAGTATAGAATGACGACGCTTGGTACTTCCTGCGTCTAGCGGAAGTGGGCAGTTCAGATCGCGTGGCTAACACGTGACACAACCACACGCTTCATATTGTGGTCTAGTTTTTGTTTTTTTTCTATAAACAATAATTTAATAAATTATTTTGCTCGATAATTAATAAACAATAAATTCATCCATCTCAAGAGTAATAGAAAATTTCATTTTCTTAAAATAAAAAAAAAAAAATGGAAAATTAACCAGTCGTATATAACTTGACTATGTAATTGCGGTATACCTGTAAATGGAGTTTATTTGTATTGACCAATTACTCATGAAACACCTTGTATACTTTTCTGTAAAAGACAGTACAGTTGAACAAAATGAGAACGCTTTTAGAACAGGAACCAAGTCCGATCCGGTGCAACAGTTGCGCGAGTTGATCCATAATTATACTTCTAGTAATGTAGATTTAACAGACAGGGGTTCCTTCTAAATCAAATCCTACAGTTTTTACACAGATTAACAATATTGTCATGGTTGTTGAACTACAGAAAATGAAACGGAGGTCAAGGAATCCGCTGCAATTCTGAATACTATATAAGCAAAATATCGAAGCTAAGAAAGTAAAGGCTAATGGGGGAGGCTACTCCAAACTTACCTTGCAAAAAATAGACCAGCTAGAGCTGATATCTAGAAAATAATGACCTAGATTGGTTATCAAGTTGAGATGAAAGTGTAACGGCTTTTCCAGAACATTCTGATGGATCTGATTCGGGCATCGTAAGAAATGTCGTATGGAAAGACGAGACCAAATGTTGATTGGATACGAAGTGAGAGGAATTAGAAACTGCCCGGCCATGGGAGAGGTGTCCGTTAAAAGAAGTTTTACTGTACACTTAAAATAATAAGTGATTCTGCCCAGTTTCAAAAAAATAGAAGTACCTAATTAAAAGAACGAATATGGGCGGGCTTAAATCTAGAAATTTACAGAGGCGGCTTTGAATTAATTGATACCCCAACAAAAATAAAATAATTGTTTGTTTCTTTTTTTTTTCTATGATTGTACGATTTATAAACGTAAATGTGAACTACAGGAGGAGTACCTAAATATAACGTTCAAGTTGTTTACTTTATCGATCATATATATCTATATAGTTGGCATATTGCAAAAGGAAATAGGAAAATCATCCATTTCAGTTCATTAAATTTTGCCAATTGGTAAATTGAGTTTGTTTCCCTATATAGTAAACTTATAATTTCTCAACAAAAACAAGGCGAAATGTCCGAATTATAATAACTATATATATGGAAAAATGATATTTGAAATATAACTAATATGAAATGATGATTCAAACAAACATAGAATCATCTTTTGGGAGCTTCTGTTGTTGTGTTGTTTTGTGTCTGTGTGTGTGTGTGTAAGAGATTCAGGTGTGTTTCCGCCGTCTTAATTAAAAAAAAAGTAATAATAATAATATTAAAAAAAAAACACAACATGTTATTCACTATCAATTCACACATTCAACCAACATCATCTTATAGTCAACAAAGAGTGCTACTGTTCGACCACTACAATAACCACATATCGTCTATGTATGTTTTGATTTTTTTTTCTCTTCTATAAATTATTATCATAACAATAAGAATGATAAAAGTATTTGGACAAAAAGAAGAGACGATGATAACACTCCAAGTTGTCGATGGAATATTCAAAGATCATAACGTTATATTGTCATAATAATGTAGTATAATGTGTGTGGGTTTCGAAATTTTTATTACACCTAGCTATCCTCTTTTGTTATATTATGGTGTTATCTTCTCGTTTCTCACACACAACAACAACAACAACAACAACAACAAATAGCACTATATGGTATGATTGATTGAAGATATTGTTAGTGTAGTTGTGTGTAGGAAATAAAGTAGCACTTGAGCACATTCAAGACAAGACAATCGCTCCATGTGAAGAAGACACTTCAACAACATCTTCCAGGACCACACACACACACACACACACATACATACAACACTATATACAAATTAAATATTGTGAAAATTCATATTATGGAAATCTCTTTCTATAGTTTCTCCTTTTTTGGGCTTTGAATATATTAAGCTTCATCTAATCCTGTCTTTTAACCATCTATTTTGAAAAATACCCTAGATGTGCATATTCATGAATAAAACGACAAACCCACAACAACCCTCTTCTATATATATATATATATATACATACATTATAATATAACCATTGAAAATAACACATTCTATCATACCAATCTATTAAAATCTAGTTTAGTCGATATCTCTGAGTTGCAGTCCGTCGGGGGGGCCAATCTGTTCTGCTAGCTAAAAATCACGCACCTCATCCATCCGTCTCTCATCTGCCATATATAAAAGAATTTACAAAATTAGACAATGTCCCCTCGGCTTTTTTTTTTTTTGCCAAAAATGATAGATACGGTCTTATAACCATTCATCCCTCCTAAATATACAATAATAATGATAATAATAATAACAAAAAGAGTATCACCACCAACATTACTATTACGGTTTAGTAGTAGTGTGGTATTATGGGGTGTGGAAACTAAATTGTTTTATGGTTGCAATATGTTGGAGTATTGATGATAAAGACAAAAAAAAAAAAACAATCGACAATTTAGTTGTTATTGTCGCTATGTGGATCAAATATTATATTTTTTTGATATTTGGGGTGATTTTGTCGATATATAAATGTATATATAAGGATTATATACAGCATATGTTAATGTTGATTTCAATTATTTCTATTTGTTTAATTTAGAAGAACTATAGTGTAATTGAATACTTGATTGGAATCAAATCAATTTATTTATAGCAGGGCTATCTATCGATTTTTCAATAATTATACTATAACGAGTATATCACGCTAATTCTCCTTGCATCTGGCAGTATGGTGCATAATGAAGAATACGCAATGCCATATACATATATAAGGTAAGGTTTGTGGCTGAACAAGCTGCGGATGACCTACGCATCTTGGGAATTAGCTTGAAAATAGAAAGGTTAACGAGGCCCTTGGCGTACTTTCTCTATTTCAAGAAACCAAAAAAAAATTGATATAGACTTTCTGACCTGATTATATTATATACCGTCATGAATTTATGATGAAAAAAAAAAAATTGTCCAAAAAGTGTTAATTGTGAAAGCAAACACAATCATTAACCAATATGGTTAACGATGTCTATCTGTATATATGCAATAAATAAGATGATAAAATTACTGTTGTGTGGTTTGAAATTTCCACGAATTAATTAGCAAAAATATTTTCAAATATGGTGACGATAATTTCGAAGACTTCTTCCCATTATTGTTGTGTCGGATGTTATAATTGAAATCTCACTTTTTAGAGAGCAAAAATCACACGTACCTAACACATACATACACATATGTATATAGAGTATAGAAAATGTTGTCTCTTTATTTCTATAAACTCATTTGCTCGCTCATAAAAACAAGTGTAAATATTTAAAGTCGATAGTCAGTGATCTTCTCCTCTTTCTCCATACCTCCAATTTCCTCCCGGCTCACTCGCTCACTCTTTATATATTTTTTGATCGGCAATCTCTCTGTCTATAGACATTTCCGGCAGTGTTTGCTTTAATATTTTTCATAAAATTGAGATTATAAGGCTTTTGTACATACTTGTTCTGTCAATATTTTTTTTCCGTTCTTGGTGGTGGTAGTAGTAGTAGTAGTGGTGGTGGTGGTGTATTTTTATTGAATTATTCTTCAAATAAATTGCCGGTTAATTACAGCACAATCAACTAGCGAGTTTTCCACCACCACACACACACACACACCCCTATATAATTCAACGATTTTTCCACAATTTTCTCTACCAATTTATTGCATTTTCGAGAAGAAAGTTTCGATTGATCATCAAGTCGGCTTTCTGTTGCAATTAAAACGTTTTAATTTACGAAACGATTCAAATTTTCGTATGCAATAAAAATGGTTGTTTCATATGCATATATAAAAACTTGTTAATGCATATACACATACACATATAAAACACCACAACACAAACGTTCTCATTGACTACCAGGACCGGCATAAAAATTCCAAAAGGGGCTTGTTAACACCTTGATGATATATATTCAACTTGCTGGGTGGTCCTTTATATGGAAATGGTTCGTCGTACAGTGAACAACAAATATTTAATATTCAAATCAATGTATATACCTGTTCAAGATGCAACATTGCCGCTTTGACCCTTTCAAGGGCTGTTGTCGCCAAGGGCGCCTCACTAGAACCTAGAATTTCGACACACTTTGTTTTTTTTTTTTTTGAGAAATAAAGAAAACATTTTGGGATTTTTAATTACAACACAAACCAATTGTTACCGTCATGCCTCCCCTTTATATTCACGTTATTATGTAAGTGTTGCCAATCCGTCCATACTTTTCATATATGTTTATATAAAGCTTAGTCACTGTTCAGCACGTGGGGTGAATTTTCATCCCTCAATTTCTACAATACATACATTCATACATACGCACAGATCGAAATAGTATATATATATATATATAACTTGAATATCAACCAATTAGCGACTCATCGTTGTGATCGTTGACAGCTCCTGTCCGATATCAATTCTGATAATTCAATACGATTCTGTTAAGTCATTGACCAATTATTTTATTATTCGCCGATATGCACCTGGTTTACGATGATTATTATTATCATTATTATCTTTCCAATTGTTTCGATATCACCATACCATACAATAAATAAACAATCAATGAATTTGTCACAAAGAAAAAAACAAAACAAAATCAAAAGCTCTTCCGGTGTACTTAGTTGTAGATTTTTCAATTGCACGAATTCGGCAATCGTACCACCGCACGCGAATATACATTTATTTATTTATTTTTTGGACGAACATATAGTCCCCTTTATACTTACAATTTTTGGATTGTTTAAATATGAACGATTTAATTGATTTTATGCCGTATCCTCAATATATAAAAGGCTAAATATTTTGATATTGTCTTTAGAACATACAACCAAGTGTCGTGTGTATCAATAACAAAAGACTTGTTTCATCAAGTGGGAAAACTCCCAAACCAATTTATCCGTTATTTACAAAATTGTTTAAGGGTTTGAGGGTAAATTAAAAGGAAAACACAACTAAAGACGTTATAAAAATATATTTGTTATTAAAACGCTATTACAGCTATATATGTATATAAAAAAAAAACCTTATCAAATACATAAATAATTATTCTATTATTAGAGCGAAAAATAAATAAATATAAAAAACAGTTATTTCGAGAATTTATTATTATTATTTTTGTATAATTTTCATCAGTCGAAAATGGAAATTATCACAGTAAGTAAATAGTAGAGATGCAATTTCCATCGACATTGATATTTCCCATATAAAGTAAATTTCAAATAAAATCCTGAAATAACTGTAAAAATTGAAAAATTAAACAAAAATTGATTCCAAGCACCTCTGTCAGAGCAAATAGCGGCACTGTTATTATTTTATAAAATTAAAATAAACGGAGAGGAGAAAAAAAAAGGAAAATGTGAAATTTGTTTATAAAAAGAAAATTCAATTTGAGCACCATCTTTTTTCTATTTTTAGCATAAGGCACTACTTAATCATAAATCCAATAATTATTATTACATTAATTGATAATGGATGGAATGTTATACAACCTTCATATAGCATTAATTAAATATTAATTAAAGTAATTATCTTGTACTAATTATAATGGACAAATTGGAATACAAAAAAATTCTGTTATCTTCTGGATATTACATCATATAACCAACCATATCCAATACAGTTAAAAAACAAAAAACTACAAGCTATTTGCATTTCTTATGTACACAATTCTAATTTTTATCTAGTCATTTAACAAAAAATTACTGATAAAAATGGAGCACGTACTATCAAAAAAATATTAATAAATCAAATCTAATTATAAATTATAATCATAATAATATTAGGCAAGATTTTTCCATGATTTTAGGAAAATTTTAGCTCTAAAATTTTCATAAAGACATATTCAATTCAATTTTTGATTTGATCATAAATCAGTAACAGGACCTGATAGAGTTACTCTTGGTGGTGGCGGTGGTGGTGTTGGTTGTTGTTGTTGCTGTATTTGTGAAATTGATGATGAAGTTGTTGTTATTGAAACTGTATCGATTGAATTCATTTTACTATCCTCAGATATATCAGATGGCGATATATCATTATGGCGCATTATTGACGCTAATTTCTTATCCAACCTAATTACCAAAAAAAAAATATATATATACCTATACTTATAATAGCATTCTACAGGGTGAGGCATAGGAACCAAGTGTTTGTAGATTATGTATAGATATAGCATATTATAACCTGCATATTTCATTCTCAGTTACGATCATGGAACCGTGGACGTTAGAAGTGGCGGTAAAGCGTGAATTCCGCCAAAAATTCAGTATCAATCGAGATGATTGTTTCAGCCGAGACACAATCTTACGATAGGTTCATAATCTTCGAGTAGGAGGGTCAATATAAAAAAAAAACAAGAAAACACCTGGTCGTCAACTAACTATGCGTACAAGAGAAAATGTTGAAACGGTTAGACAAGCGGTACTGCGCCACCTAAATTACAAATAATAGATGTGGATCTTCAAGATTTGTGGTCTCATTAAGATTGGGCCACGGCACACACCACCGGAGCATCTATAGCTGTTCTCCAATGCTTATTCTCTATACCGCCTCTAATTTCCATATTCAGTGATGTCTTCTCGGTCTCCTGACTTGTCTCTATGTGATTCTTTTCTATGGACATACCTCAAGTTGCATGATTACAAGGTGCAGCCTCGTACGTTGATCGAATTGGAGAAAACGATCCATCAACAGAGAGAGAGAGACACCTACTGGAAGGGTGGAGGCCAATTTGCGTGAACGGCTTCAACAATTTATCACATAATGCCAGATGTGATTTTCCGTTTATGAATATTTTGAAATAATGCTTCATCCTTACATATGCTGTCCCATCAATTAATTTTTGTTTGAGCAAAAAATAACGATTTTATTATTATTTTGAAAACACTTGGTTCCTATGCCCCACACTGTATTTATTATCAATTAGGCTAAAGCATCGTATACGTTGTATAATCAAAATTAAGAGAATTGGGAAGGTTCTTAGAGTTCAATGTAAAATTTTTAGGGAGGTCTACGAGTTCAAGAATCTTTGTAATAATATGGAAACTGTAAGGATCTTTCATAGGAACTAAGCTGTAGACCTCTGTATACTTTGGAAACTGCTGATTATGGTAGAAACGTACTACTTTTAAAAATTTTGGCCAAAAAATTACAGATAAAGTCCGAACATCGCAAAACATTTCTTATCACGATATCATATCAAAATTAGCTTGAAAACTAACAGAACTTCAATGAAATTTCAAAAAAAAACAAAAACAAAAGCATTATGATTCTATCACTTACTGTAATAATTTATGATCAGCCTCTTCTTTTTTAGCTCGAGTATCTTGCAGTTCACGACGTAATTCTAAAGCCTCACGTTCCAATTCAATGACCTGACGTGCAGTTGTATTATTTTCATCAACTGTTGCCATCGAATTCTCTTCAGATCTATACAAAATTTTCCATTATCATTATTTTAACTATAAATTAGGAAATACATTATAATAATAATTTCATTATTAAGAGTGGCATTTCCTCTAGACCAATTTCTATATATATATTTAAAATAAATATTGAATTTTGAGCATTTCTAATTTCTAATTAATGTACATTCTCCCTCTACAATCTTCAATATCTTTGAATTATCCCAACCAATTTCTTTTTCGACCGACCCTCTTTCCATAAGTCATAATCAAATAAAAAGGAATTTGTCTCAAGTGTAATTGCCGGTAATAATTCTTCCTCTCTTGATAATAGCAGCAAAAAAAAAAAAAAAAACCGGGCACACCTTCGATAGTATTTTTCTTCCGTTTTTTTTCTTTTTTTTTTTTTGTAATGATGATGAATTAGAGGTGGGATAATGGATAGGTGTGTGATATAATTATAAAATGGTCGAGGGCAAAATATCCACATACAATACACATAATTCACAGAAACGTTCTGTAATTTTCTCGGGGACGTCTCGTTATGTCGTTGTGTGTTTACTTAAATTGTAGAGAGAGGAAAATATGGCTGTAGATAAGGCATGTTTCTACGTTATCTTCGACCGACGGACGTTCACAGTTCCGAGGGAATAATAAAATGAACAAAGAAGAGAGACAATAATGTTCATTCGACCACATGGGCAATAATTTGTATGTAATTGAAAATATTTTTTCTATAATAGAAATAATTACCTAGTAGACGAACCATTGATTGTTAGACTTTTTAATTGTTCTTCAATTTTAGAAATTCGGTCATTATTACGATTTTTCTCATTCACCAATTGGAGGTGGTTCTGTAAAAATAAAAATATATTTTCCAAATTCAATAATAGCCATTTTAGAAAATCAACAATATTAAAATGATAAGATAAAAACTCATCAGCAACAACAACAAACAACATTAGAAACAACAAAAACTTATATCTACAAAATAATTATTTGCTTATAATTTTAGAGTTTACTTTTTGATTTTCGTTTATAATTTCTAAAATCCAGATAGAAATTTCTGATAATTTTCGAAAAAAAAAAAAAGCGTCCTTTCTATGGCACAACATATAATCATGGCCGTTATTGATTTTATTAAGATTTCCCAGGCTGATGAGAGTACGTGGACAGCACTCTGTCAATATTTGTACAGAGAAGTAGATGTTCTCATCAACTATAGTGGATAGATGGATGGTCGCTTAGATGGCCATATCAGATTTCTGAGCACGACAATAATAATAATAATAATAATAATGATAACAATAATAATTGAATGGTCTAACAAAAGAACATGAAACTAAAACTAAAAATTAGCAACAACAAAAAAATAATGTAAAATCCTCGAATTTCTCATGTTTATCTTCAATTCTACCTTTTAAGCCCTTGAATCGATTCACAAGTACAAAAATTACAGGTAACAGAACTAGATGGGTGGTCTTTTAGTTATATGGAGTTGTTAAAAGCGCGAAACCGCAATATTAAAAACATTTTGGTAGCTTATGAATATAGTGTCACTTCCGCACGTCCAATGTTTATGTAGTTTTCTTTTATAAAAACGAAAGAAGGAGAAGAAGAAAATATTCTACCTGGATTTACAACTAAATTCGATTCGTTATAAATCTACATAGTATTTCTTTTGGGATACGGGCATTTTAATGTCCTCAATCCAAATCTTTTTTTTTTTTTGGTCTACATTGAATTTATTCAAATTTTCCGCTTGCCTCATCACAAACCAATATACCCTAACCCTTATCATCATTCTAAGCTTTCGCTGTACATATTAATTTTAAAACATTGGTTTATATACGATGCTAAAATTACTCTCATGAATAAAATTTATATTCATCTAATTCGACCCGATTAAAATACGTTGTGAATTTAAGCAATTTTTACGAACATTTTCAACAATTCTATCTCGAATAGTAGAATGAAGAAGAAAAACTTTCTCCTAATATACAACATATACATATATATTTTGAAATTCGATATACACTAGTTTTCATGTGGTATGGCTAAACAAACAAACCTAGATTGGCCTTAATGGAAGATCCTAAAACTGTGACCATCGAAGAAGTGGGTTCTATTTCACCACATCCTATGCCCTATGGATTATTATAACTATTAGGGCAATTGAAGCTAAACAGTTTTATTCACAAGAAATTTAGGCCGATTGATTCAAATAATTGAGTTTAATTTAAACAATAATAATGAATTTTTTTTTTTCAAAAAATAACCTAAAAAAAAATCATCGATAGATTTGTTCTTTATCATTTCTAAAACATTATAAATTCTTCTAAATATAGTCCTTGAAATAGCTAAAAGCTGTTGAAAATAAATATTAGCGAACAAAATCGATGCCTTAGTTTGTTTTGTTTTTTTGCATTTTTAAATATTTGAAGTGAATGCTAATAGAAAAAAGCGACAAAATTTGTATGCATCAAAACTACGACAATATATCGCTTATTATTAGTAAATATAAACAGTGTACATTATATAATGTTGTACAAAGTACACATAAAGCACAATTTTCTATTTATTCAGAGGATTTAGAGCTCGTATCGCCATCTAGTAGCGAAGTCTATCTATTAAATATTTATTAGCTTTTAGGCAACCAATAATACATATGTCTATTTTGATCATTTGTTCATTTCATTATTTTATTAATAATATTTGGTAAGTATCATAATCATAATAAATACAGGGTCGGATTAAGGTGATGAGAGCCCGAACGCAAAAATTAACAAATTATAGTCGAATCACAGTAAAATGCTTGGAAAATAGAAAATCATAGAAACCAATTTTGAACAATCAAAATTCAAGTATTTTACATTTTCCATATTTTTTTCATTCATTAAATTAAAATTGAAATATAGAAAAGTAGAATATTGAGTAAGTAATTTGGGATTCTTTCTAGAAAATCACCTGGCCTTCAAAATTAACGCCGCCCCTGGAAAATTCACGTATAATGATACAATAAACTCAACCAAAGATTTCTGGTTCGTACAGGTCTTCTGTTCCGTTAAATTTTTGAACCCAAATATGTAAATTGATGAAGAAAAAAAACAACAACAACAACACTGCAAACTTGATTTGTTGTCGTGATTCAAATTTTACCAGTTTCTAATGTTGTTCCAATAC
>JAZBGX010001321.1:0-19337 GCA_037414775.1 Zonitis immaculata
GATAAATAGAGACCAAACAATATTGAAAAAAAACACAGATAAAATCCTTGAAATGGATTTCCAATAAGATTGCCAAAAGTTTTTCAATATCCAATATAATGACAAAAAAAAATCCGAAATAATTTCCACTGTTATTAATTGACATTATGTTATCGAGAAAATTCGGTGATATTAAAATGTTTTCTTTAATAAAACCGATATATTTTCTTATCATTAACGATTAAGTGATATTCGTGTGAGGTTTTCTAATGTGGATTTGAAAAAAAAAACTGTTATACGAAGGATGATTTTTCAGTTTTGCATATAGAGATGAAATAACACAGAACATACAAGATGTCCCACCAGGAAAGCCCTCGATCCAGTACGGCAAAACGTCTGATGGTAAAAATCTGAAAATTTGTGATCATACCAATAGATAGATAGTGGCACTTCCGGTTATACCGGAAACTGATACTAATTAGCTTATTTTAAATAGAATTTTTAAATAGATTTTTCATTACACAATCCTTCATGCGAAATTTTTGAATTAAGATCTTTGAAATTAACAATGGTGTCTGAATCTCGCAATATGTTACAAGTAGATCTTCGCTGATGAGCTGGGGTCAAGCATATTGACGTTGTCCTGAGAGATTGCCGTGTCTGATAGGATCATCAATAAAACTAATCCGTCCACGTTCGAATTCTCTCTACCAACATAATTTGTTTGACTTGATCGTGCTGCTCCATTGCCGAAAACAGAGACCAATTCAGCGAAGCCTTCCTGTTGAGATAACTATTGCACGTGAATGTGAATGTTCTCGGCCTAACTTCATTTTCAACTTAAGTCTTTGCCACACGACTCAAGTTTTCTTGCTAGAACTGTGAAATCGGAAGACGACGTCACTATGAGCGCTGTAGTTCGATTGCATGCTAGAACATGATTTGATGATTTGATGCGAATCAATCGGAAAGGAGTAACTGATCATGAGGCTGGAATGCACACAATAACTAGCGCTACCGCACGTTTAAAACCTAGCAATCAATCAAGCAGATATTTTAGCAAGAAAATTTTTTTTGCCACGCGGAATTTAATTATCGTACCTATAACGGCTAAAACACTACTACACGTATAGCACTGAGGCTCTTTAGATTAAATATAAATGGAGGTCGCAATTTTTGGTAGTCCATGCCCCAATATACGGAACTTTTCACATTCTACTATTGTTTGGAAATGATTAGAATCCAATCATTTTTATGATTATTTTGGCCTAATTTCTAGTTAATGTAGAATTATGATTTTTATTATATCGATGTTGTTTGGTATAGCGAGAAGAAATTTTCTACAACAAAGAAACTTTAGGATAAAATTGGAAAGGAGTTTGAACAACTTTGTTTATAATCCAACAATTTGAAAAGTTTACGTCTCCCCAACTTTGTTTTAAAACATTTTACGTTTAGTACTCGACAGCAATGTTATTATGGTGATAAAAGTGCGTTTAAATAAACGATTATAAGAAAAATCATCTTCAAATGCCTATATTTTATTGTTTAACGAAATTCGAATTTGTAGAATTTAAGATTGATATGGTTTAGAAGAATAAATGAAATTATGCGGGAGTTTGGAATAAATTTCAATTTATTGAGGTGTATGTGAAACTTTTGTCGTAACTTTGTGCAACTAAAGATGACGTGAATGCAATGATTCGTTGATCTGACTATATATTGTTCTTATGGTTGTACAAAATATTTGTATTAATTGTCAAATTGTCTTAAGAGCTCCAATAATTGGAAAAAAGTTTTGTTTTCAGTGTTAAGTCACGTTTTGGAACGTGATGATATATATAATGTTTTATTGTTCGTTTTCACCCTACCATCTATGTCAACAGTCAAAGGACGTATGCGTGAAATAAATCATTACATTATTGGAAGTTAGTGGGAATATTTCGCAGGAGGCAAAAAAAACAAAAAACAATCATTCTTTGTCATATTTTTGGCGATTTACTATCAATTCACGCCACCATATTCTTGCAATGAAATAAATAAAAATCCAATCTAGGCAAATAAAAGGTAGAGAATTCTTTATAATTTTTTTATTTATGCAATTTTTGCTTAATAATATTAAATCTATCGTTTATTGTTTAATTACTCGCGCATATTGCGATATTATCAATTTAATTGATTAAAAATCATATAACAAATTTATGTGGCCTTTTCTCGAAAACGATTGGTTTTGATCAATCTGAGAAGGAAGTTTTAAACGAAATTTTTAACAATTCAGAAATATTCTTAAATTGAAATATTAAAATGATTCTATTGTACAACAGATGAGCTTTAAACTTTTTTCGAATTATTAAGTATTAACATAAATTTTCGGGGTGCAATTCAAAATAAGTGTACAAATTTGGACGTATAGGCTGAAAATCAATGATTATATTGCTTAATGGAAAAGTTTGAAGTTATATAACTCTATCTATATTGAATACAGTAAAACCTTTCATGGGTGGACACTCACGGGGAAACGAAAAGTGTCCGTTCAAGACAGCTTCTCGCTTGAAAGAGATATTTCCTATGAATTTCAAAGAACTGCTTTGTTGTGTCTATTCTTTGTTTCTAGAAATATCGGCAGCCTATATTTCACGTATTTCAGAGCATATACAGCAAGGTGACGACTCGCATTTAGAATTTTTTTCTGCGAAATCGATAATAAACCGCTAAGTATCCGTCCAAAAAAAAAGAAACATTTTTCAGCAGCAGCAGCAGGGAAGGTCACCATTAAGAGAGGTTTTACTGTGTTTGAGAATATGTTAGATGAACTTACTGCTCACATACTCTATAATTCAATTTCTAATTAAGTTCATTCAAAATAAATTCATATAACAACTAATGTTGATTTTAAAACGCTAAACTTTTCTTTTTCCAAATTCTCTTTTTCTGTATTATAGCCAAAATCGCGTATTATTTTCTCTGTATTCTTCAAAAGTGCCCTGATCAGGAAATCAAGGTAATATCATGTATTCCATAAAAAAAAAATTTATCAACGGATAGACCAAAACTATTTGTCGATTTTAAATATTAGTTGCACAGATTCCATTGACGTTATTTCCGCCATTCTTGCTCTTACTGCTCTCTTCTCATTTGAAATTGATTCGAAGAATAGAATCAATTAGGACAATAGGATAAACATTTGGGAACTGATTTGTTTTTCTGTTTTTACAAACGTCTCTATTTTTCTTTACATGATTTGTTCAATAATTTTCATATTATTTCCATTTGTTTCCCTTATTTAAAAATTTCTATAATCAATATTCAATTTGTATTGTTTAAAATGATATGTTTAACAGTACAAAACAAATGATTCTTGAGGGAATTGTAGAAAAATCTAGGAAAATTGATTATAAAATATTTTCGAATTAAATAAATATTTCAGAAGATATCCTGGGAAAAAGGAAATCTCGACGTACTGTTGTGTATCGTAAACTATCAATTCAATAGAGAAGAGGTGTTTTTCGAGAAATTTGCCCAAACAAAATCCCAATTCATTGTTTAATATTAATCAAGATAAGACTCTTTTTTTTATTTATATATTTGACCTAATTGTATTTTATTGAAGAAAGTAAAAGTCAATTTTATAAACTAAACTTTAAACTTTCCTTTATACAGTTTTTGATCATTTATTCTCCCTTATAAATTACTTTAACGAAGGAATTTGATAAAATTTCAGCGACGTTTTCGTATTTTACGCCCCTAGAATGGAATGCTGAAAGATTACACATAATTTGTTAACTCGCTATCAAGTGTCTTCGACGTATCGTTTTACTAATGATGAGATTCGAGCGTTATTGTTTCATTCATATTAATAGTAAAGACCAAACACTTATAGTTCGTTTCTTACAAAGGTACCTATAGATAGCGTTACCAGATAAGCATAAATTAGGAAGCTCTTGCAATCGTTGTATTATAGAAGTGTGTGTATTAAATGAGATACTAAATATCTAAATATATAGTAGGTGTGACACAATATGTACTGATTTAGCAACGTAGCATCACCACCGCGAACGAATTGTATTCCTGAATTTCTCTTGCATGAGTTTATAATTTCTAATTACAACCCTAACATAATATCGTATTTATACAACATTTTCTGTCGAGTAATATAAACAAACTATATAACCAATCTCTATTTTATAAGTAGAATGTAAATTAACATCAAATCGAACAAATTCCCACTAGACTCAATTCAACTAAAACGATTCAAATCGTATAATTAGTCAATTATCAAGAGTGATAGTGTTGCGGATGCCGGATTAGATAAGGGTGACATGTTCAACCCCTTTGGCCGTTTCACTAATGGAAATATCTCTCCAACAAAATGATCATAATATAATTTGAAATAATAATAATACTAATAATAATAGTTCGTAACGCGAACAATAAGGGGATTTACCGTATTTTCCAACTCAACAAAACTGAGTTACAGGTGTTCCAAGCTCTAAGCTGCTGTAAATATCCAATCTGCTCGTATCCTTATACAATAAAACTTTTTATCTATTTCTTTATCAAATCATTTGAAGAAGAAATGTTGTTTGAATGGATTAAATTGAAACGATATTCGTTAATCGTCGATATTATTGTTACAAGTAAAGTAAATCCTTTGATTCGATTAACTCGACTATATAAATTTATATAGAAAGTCGTTTTCGTCCACCAAATCGATGTGTTAACGTGATACAAACTAATACCAGTCAAATTACAATCCAATCCACAGGAGATAGATTTTTTTTTTATATAACTTTTGCTATTTCTAAATTGTTACTTTTTGATGCGATCAAATTTATTGTCAACAATTCAATCCAATTTTCACCGGACTATATATGATACGATTCGATTGTACATAAAATAAACTTATAAAACTAAATAACTAGTGACAATAATAAACAAGTCAAAGGTTGAATTTCCACTTCAATCAAATAAAGAATTTCTCAATTCTGATAAATTTTACAGGAAAAATGGATGAGATTATTTTTTACCCTCTATATTCATACAAGGGAGAAAATCGGGATGGAAGTTTTAAGAAAGCTTTAATATTTTTATCTGATTATAAAGAAGTTTCAGCTGCTTATGGCGCCTTGTTACCTGAATATTAAAATACTAAACTTGCGCTATCATCTTATATTGTTTGTAGCAATAACAATAATTTATTTTCGAAACAAAATATTGATAGTTTGCTACGTGAAATTCGTTGTAAATATAACACGGGCTGAATTTTAACGATCAATTAGTTCCACTGGAAACCCATAGAGATTTTACGAAGTGAAAACCGGGAAAAAATTGAAGTCTATTAGAAATTATTTATTGCAAAACTTTAATAATTTCTATCGAATCTTCGATATATTGTGTATAAAAGTTTACGTTGATTCTGTGGCGAAATTGGAGATTCCAATAAAAAAAAAACTTTAACTTTCTCGAGTTAATCGGAATATCCTTTTAAACTTGATCACCAGAACTTATCAATAATAAATATTGTTTGTTTTAAATAAAATATCAGCATAGGAAGTTGTGTAATTTTGCAAAATGTGATTTTCAAATCATTGAAAGTACGGTAAAATGTCCCTTAATTGATACTTCTCATATTCAGACATTTCCGAGTTCTTCGAAATTTTTATAAGTAATTTTCAGAAGGCGAGACCTATATTACACGGTTCCGAACACAATAATCGCTTCACTATGCCTATTATTGCCTATTTCCCTTAGCCGAAGACTTCTACTTCCTCAGAACTCTTGAAAATACATTCCATGAAGTGAAACGGCCATTGGAAGTCTTTTAACATTATAACCATTTCACTATCTACTATTTTATTGAAAGAATGAATGCCCTCTCGTGGTCAGATCCTTGCAAAGGTTTATCATCGATGGACAATCCCCATAACTTCTATAAATAAATTCAATAAAGTGAAACGTCTATTGCCAGTATATATCCTTTTTTTATTGAGAAAATTTCTTTTATCAGACGGACACTTTCAAGAGTTAATTACCATCGATTTCGCGCAGAAAAAGATCATCATGCAAGTGTCCGTACGGTTTAAAATAAGTAAAACAAGGCCTGCCAATATTCTAAGAAACAAAGTGCAAATAAGAAATATCTCGTTACCAATGTCAACGAGCAGTATTATTCTAAGAGCTCTATAAAATATATTTCTAAAATGAGAACACATATTTGGCGGACATCTCCTTGAACAAACATTTTTCATTTGCCCTCGTGTGTATGCCCATTATATTATATTGGAAAACTACTGTTAAATTTCCGATTTCTTAGACATCAATTTGATTTTTCTAGGACTTTGAAAATTAATTTCCAATGTTAAAAAAATTTCAATCAATTTTCTTCAATTTCCACCAAGAATTCCCCCACTTCATCTATTCCAATAAATACAGCTTTTTCTTTAGCAAAATTATAGAATGAGTGGACAAATTGTGCTAACCTCCCGAATAATAGCAAGAAAAACAAAAACAAATAATTTCCATTTCACTCCTTTTGTTTGGAGATTGAGTTATATGGAAACAAAAACTTTGGACGATCCAAGTTGGGAAATTGCCCAAGAACTTGGTCAAATTTGCTAAGAGTAACTATTTCCATTTAGAAAATGACAACAACTTTGGAATTGAACAAAAACCATTTTATAAATCTATTTACGACTCTCTCACTCTTATTCATCAATGATATTCTTATTTGAAATTTTATAATCATAGCGATATCTAAAAATATCTATATTATGTTATTGCAACATTCATTGGGCAATTCTAATGAAAATTCAATGCGATCGAAAAAAAATTAATTCTAGGTAGATCTCGTGTTATGAATTATTCATTATCGAAGAATTATTCTCAAAAAAATTACTACTTACATTCAAAATTTATTTGTATTGAATTTGTTGATTCATGTTAAAATACACTATTAAACATTTATGTATGTTGATTTTATTTAAGCATGATCGATTTAGAATCCATCATTTTTTTTCCGGAAATTGGCAAACAGCTTCCGATTTCATACAGTAAACAGCGATATAATAATTTTATCTCGTTTTCTCAATTCAAAGCAACATTTTTATCTCTTCAATAATATTTTCCAAGTACCAAGAAAAAAGTAATACGCATATACAGTCTGTCTTACTACTGGCGATCATGCATTCTTTTATTGTGAGTGTTAAGTGTTCTAATCGAGAAAATTAGAACGTAATTGTCTATATTTAAAATGTGACATCTAGGGGACACGTGAGCATTGAAACGGTGCTTGAAAATGTTTATATTCAAAAATTTGCTACTTCATTGATACCCGTGCATTTTAAGAATGTTCAAGAGAGAAGAAACCCTTTTAAGCTACTTATTCATAGTTTAGATGCTCAATTGTATTTTTTTATCTCCTCATATTAGACGACTTGCAATATAAAGTAGCAACAGACCATAAATTAGAGCTTTCTCCCCATTTTATGGAATTATCGAGCCGTTATGTAAAGAATTCCATTTAAACGATGTTTTGCTCAAACAACGCCAACATAAATATTATACTCAATCTTCAAGTATTCGGGAAATACAAATATTAACAGTCCAAACTCAAATAAACAATGTGAAAATTTATTTGCATAAACAAAATAACTTTGATTTATCAACAAAACAAGTAGAACCTGTTGATTGGAGTCATTTTCAAACTAAAAATATTTCTTTTGATTTATTCAATCAATTATTCAGTCAAGTGAGGAACAATAGCTATTTGAGCTGATCAAATCCCGAACGCGTTCCGAGCAGTGATCTCCAATCTCACTGAATAGTTTATTCATAAGAAGAATATTTGAAAATATAAAACAGATTGACTTCACCATCAGTGACATACAATATTATACCCCGAATTCAAGTGCGCGTGTGCTTGGCTCGAAACATCTATTCAAAATGAGACTACAGCTACTTGTCTATGGTTATTAAGCCACGCAAGTATAGTATAAGGAATCTTTGTTCCAGATACAATAATGAGATCAGTACAAAATAAACCAACTTTAAGCTGCAATATAAGCTATCCAGTTAGTATTAGAGATCAGTGGTTCCGAGTAGTTTTAGTATTCGTGGATAAACTTAGTTAACAACTATTCAATCTTATGCTCCTAGTTCTCTGTTTGCGGATATTTAGAACGAGTAACAGAATAGTTGGAGATGAATTCCGGACTAGTTCGTTACTAGTTTCATATCGACGAATGCGCATGGATCTGTTCTGGACGCATTCCAAATTTGAACCTGCGAAAACAGCTAATGTGTATATTCATCCTATCCGTGACAGTCACCTTCCGGTCTAGTCTCATTCCAGTCACGATCAGGCTCGAGCTTGTTACGGTATGTACCGATAATATGGATGCCCTTTTCTTCCTTGTTCAATCAGCTACTCCCTTTTATGACGTCAATATTATTATTAACTACGAGCCAAATAAACTCGACTTCGGTTGTTGACGGTTCAAGACTGAATCGTGAACTGACTCAGATTTGTATGGGATTGCGTTGTTAAGAAACATTTATGCGACAATAATTGGGTAACACTGGAGCTTTCTGATTGATCGTTTCAGGCGACTTGAGTCTAATTTCTCAGTTCCAGTTTCGGCCATTATTTTTCCAAATTTAGGAGTGTAATTTATTATATTAGTCTGTGATTTTACCAAATCGAGAGCGGACAGAGAACGAGTCGTAATCGGTATAATAGCGTAGTCTTTGCTCTAATCTGTTTTAGTGAGCAAAAATTGATTCTATGCATCATAAAATATGATTAGATAGAGAGATTGTATGTTGAAGAACAATATTTTCATGAGTAATGCGCCAAAATCTATAAATAATGATAGCGCACTCGGTTGTTGCTGGTGTTAAGGGAAAAAAGAGCCGAGCAAAAAGGAAAACTTTATAAAGTATAGTCATTCTCAGATTGGAATGATTGTGCATAAACTGAATATAGTCTTGGTGTTTTTGATTTATTATTTTCGTTTAAATTCACAATCTGTTGCGAACATGTTTCGTAATAATTCAGACATCTAAAATATAGTAAAATTGGTGTTGATTTATATGGAATAGACTACGTTTTCCGTTTCTTAATACTAAAATTTTATTTAATTTAATAATTATTATAAATTGTCATTTTCAACAATATTAATAGTGAAACTCCCATTTCAACCCTTTTACATGTTAAAATATAGTACATGTAAAGCAGATACTTTAATGGGAATGATTGTTTAGAAGAGCAAGGAACATAAATGATATTTTCTTATACATTTACCATTTGCTACCCTTTCTAATCGAAAACACCCTAATTTTGCTAGAGCTCTTACATCTACATGCCTAAATAAACATTTCTTCAGGAGTATATCAAAGGTAAAATTGAGCGACATAATTATCTTGTGTAAGGGTTTGGTTGGTTCACATTCACCAGGCTTCAAACTTATTAACCCCAAATTTATTTTCTACGGCTCATTTAACAATAACTTCTAATAATTTTTTATTGTGATCAAAATCATTAGATTGATTTTTTGTTTCTTTGTTTATATTGTTTTATAATTTTAACACTCGATAATCAATTGATTGAAAATTATTTTCTTTTTGAGTATCGAGCAGTGATTCAGAGTCTACTAACATTAAAGGTTGGTCGGCATTTTTATGTAATTAACAGTGAAATTGAATGAAACTGGCAACGAGTAATTGAATTCGTCCAACATTGTTCGCTTTGACATTACTTCTATATTAAAAAAAAAAAACACTTTTATAGTAATTGATTTATCTAAATAAAATGTCGGTTGGGAAATTAAGTTTTATGATCAATAGAAAAGAAATTGCGGAAAAAATCCTTATTCTCTATTGACAAATTAAGAACGATATAATCAGTAAGAAAAAAATTGAACTTTTTTGTCTTTAAAGTTCGGGAAATTAACATGGGATTGTTTATTTTCCATTAAATTGTCTTTCTCACAAGTTTTTAATTATTCCAATATTGTAAATGCTTGAAAATGATTTTGAAGTAATTTTTGGGGTGCATAGACCCAATTCACCAATAGTCTTTAGCACAGTCTTATAGACAGGTCTTGACACTGCTATCTTACTATCATTGGTAGAGATAAACTCTTATGTTGTAAGAATTTAGTTACTAAAACTGCCACAAGGAGCGTTATAGTTAAGGAGTACAGTTGTGCGAGAGAAATATAGAATGTGCGAAAAAAGAGACGACAACAACAACTTGTTGTTGTTTTCTCTTTCCCGTACAGTTGGCCTCCTCGACTATGACGCTCCTTGTGGCAGTTTTAGTAACTAAATTCTTACAACACAAGATTTCACCCCCACTACTACTAGTGTCAAAACCTGTCAATGAGACCGTTCCTCAAACTAACGATTCACCGTATTTGTCTCACAATGAGTCTAAATTTTCTTGATTAGCTTGCGGGAGCGCACAATTCTGCCGGTAATTGATTTGATTGAATTTCAATGAAAAACAAATTATAGCACTCTTCATTGATGGTAACAATGACTCCTCCCTCATTTTCAAAGAAATAGGGACCTACGACTACTCCATACCGAAATCTACACTAAACTGTGATCTTTTGCGGTTGCGAAAGAATCATGTACCATGCGTTGAATAGACTCGCACCAAAATAGACAATTTTGTTTATTAATTTAACAGGACCATTGAGCTAGAGCTGAGATTCTTGTGTATCATTTTATATCGAAGCAAGCCCAAATTTGATGGTGAAATGCGCCAGACTGTCATTTCATTTTCGACCACATTTGCTTAACAGCTGCAATATTCCCAATAATTCTAAATAGCTTTTTTTTGTCGAACTGGCAAATTATCTTGTATCTCTGGAACCTAACTCCTATTTAATTTTAGGTCTTAATATACGCGGCACATTTGTGGAACGTCTGCGTTAAACGAAGTTCTAATGTGCTTAATTAAAGTATATTCTCGTTTTAAAATGAAATTTCCGCAATCTATTTGAAAAATCTGACTATATGGCGTTGGATAAAATTCTGAGACTTTCCCTATTATGATTCGTATTCAGATTCTAATTCTAATTTGTTCGAAAATAGTTGATTGAATAATTATTGGATCAACAATATTGTAAATCTTAAATTTGCCCAAAATCTTCCCAACCAATGAAACAATTCAAAAAAATGCCTTATTTCTTTACTTAATTAGATCAAGAGCTAACAAAGTTTCCATATAATTCTCAATATTTGAGCACTGAGCACTGAGCATTTATAACTCGTTGTTTACTCATTCGCACCGTGCTGATCCAGTAACCCAAAAAGCTTATAAAAGATATAATTGATAAATTAACTAGCCAGGCCTTACCAGGTGTGTGAAGGATAAATTTTGACAAAAAAGACAAACCGAAAAATTCCATTACGAAAATTCTTAACAATTTCCAAGTTATAAAACCGACGACTTGTTACTAAATTTAAATCTGGCTCACTTGTAACCCATATATTCCGAATTTCTTGGCAAACGGATAACTCGTATTTTTATGCTTTATTATAACAGATACATATCGATTATATAGAAAGATGAAAATAAAAATAATAACAAAAGCATAACAATTATTTAGAAAATATTGTTGTTGTAAATTCTAGTAAAAGTAAATTCGAATATGTAACGATATACCTCAAGAATATTTCAATAGCTATAAATTTTTGAGTTGTTTTTTTGTTGCTGTTGTATTTTTTTATATAAAAGAAAATATGAGAATTTCAAGTAAACAGGAAATACTTTATATCTTTGGATTTGTCTTTGTTTTATATTTATGCCGTTATAATAGAAATCCAGGTAGTTGTACCAACAACCGCTCTCTTTCACAGTCTAATTAATTTCCATTCAACTTATGCAATCATAAAAACAAAAATTATTAATCAACAATTAGAATAAAACATTAAGTAGTTAAAAATACGATTATATTTAGATGACCTAATAAATTAACAAATTTTCTCCTGTTCATTTATTACACATAAAACATAACAATCGTAAAATAGGACTATTTGAAGTTCTATAATAATAGCTATTGAATTGTTTTATGGTAACAAATTCAAACTTTTTTCATTAAAAATGAAAGTATATAAGAAAAACAATGGAAATGAAATGAACGGAAAGTCATATCTAAGTTATCAACATTTCCAAGTCAGCTTATTTGGTTTTTTTCAGATATATAAAAGTTTGTGTGCCGCAAGGTGTCTACAACTCGTCCAAATAATTAATCATCGAGACTACGGACTTGATGGACCCTAATTTTTCACCATCTGATTCATCTTTCGGCCACATTATTTCCGTATATCTTCCACAATCGATTTGTAAAAAGACTGAAAAAACCGACTGCTATAGAAGTCGCTTTTTGATAAATAATTGTGACTTCGCGTAAAATGAGGTTAAAAAATTATTTATTGTAAAGAGCGGATGGCGCATTCACCATTTTCTAGTCAAATAGTAACGAACAAAACCATGAATTTTTAGATTTTGTTAATAGTTCGTATAAATTTGGGAATTTTGATTCATAGACCAAGCAAATAGGGGTTGAAGTTAACAAAATTAGTTTTTAGAGAATATTTCCATGAACTTCAACCCCAATTTACTCGGAATAATATTTTTGCAGTACTATCAAAATTTGAGACTTCGATTCCTTTTTTTTCTGTAATTTGTTTGTGACCTGTGAGATTATAATGCGTCTTCGAATGGAACATGGCGTTGTGGAGTCCTTTTCGTGGTGCGTTTCTGATCGATCTGATTCTAACAAGAAAGAATAACGACATGACTATTTCACTGACCGTCATATATCACATCCTATCTCGCTTTATCTCTCAATTTGGTACAAAGACAACTAGTATCCTTCTTTGCCTAATAGACATTGGTCTGTAGAAAACATCCTTCTAGCTAGTTTATGACTGTTCTCAATAACAACTTTGGTCTATTTATTATCGTCTTCATCTCGAGAATAACGAATAGTATATAATAGAATGATTTTGTGATCGATCGATTTCAATGGAAATTCTTCTTTTATATAAATATAAAAGAAAAAAATAGACGCAATTTAGAGGAGATTAGATTTGACACAGATGTTCATAAAAGCATATTAAAATAGGCCAAGTATATGGGCAGAAGTCGGCCACGTTCTATTATTAGAAATCAATGTCGACAGTTCTCATTATAAGAAATTCCACAATTGAACATATTTTACAATTTTAATATAATTTTATCAATTAACTACAGATTGCTTCACATCGCCATTAAAAAATTATAAATCGATAGAAATTCAAATCTAAATCTTAATTATTTTGACGCGTCCAAGATTGATGAGGTTTTGATGATTTTCAATTATATTCTTTGTTGAAAATATGGTTGAATTATTGAAAGCACAACAATATTGATTAACATATTAACATGTCAAATTGATACCGACAAATATGTTACGAAATAGAAGCAGATCGCTATTTGTTAGCTTTTCTAACAAGAAATTATATACGAAACTATTAGTTACATGGATTTAATTGATTAAGAGATTCATCATCTTAATAATAAAGGCTTATTGGAATTGTGTTTTTTTATATAGGCAACAATGTTCAAATGAAAATTGTACTTTCAACTTCAGAAATTTCTAGTTAAATTGGTAATTTATTCTAAGTACTCCAAAATTTATTAATGACTATAGCGGAGCAATTCAATTCGGAATTGTTGAAAACTGACAAACAAGATTCTCTTTCAAACGCTTCGAATTTGAGTCTGTTTAATTGAATTTATATAGTTGGAGAATGCAATCTGTAAAATTCACTAATAATTTCTCAATTATAGCATAAAATACAAATGAGAATCTTTCGCACTATTTGAAACTTGAAGGTGATCATCTCGAACCACTTGATCATAAAATATTCACTCTTGAAGCATGTGAAAAAATTTTATGGGTTATAAGAAGGCAAATGAATATAAATTTGATATTTTTTACAAGAAAAACAGACCTTTCGAAGATCGTTTGGAAATTCGAATTGATAATATGGCAACTATAAATTACTATACCGAAAATAATAATAATAATAATAATAAAAATCACCAAATTCATCTTAATAGTAGAAGTCTTTCCAATGAATCCAACAATTTTGTGTGTGTGTGTGTGTGTGTGTGTGTGAAACTCAATTTTAACTAATTAGGGTAACAAGCTTAACTTCCGGTTATTCAAACAAAAATAACAAATGTTAAAATAAACCTAGAGAATAGCAATGATTCATTTTCTATACATACAAGGTGAGTTGTAAGTCATGGACTTAAATCAAAGGGTGGGTAGAGAATGGAAATCTGAGACGAAAAGTTCTAAGGCATTATTGCACTGAACCCACTGTTAATGAGTTATTGATTAAATAAAGAAGCCAATGAAAAGGAGACAATCGGAGCACGTCCCTCTCTTGATCAGTCTGCCAAGTGTTGATTGAGCTGGAGTTTCTTTGCCTCCATCCAATTCCAAACGATTATTATTCCGGACTTTGAGTAAGGTGTAGAAATTTCAGAATTTCATCGCCTACCCATCCTTTAATTTGTATTCGAGACTGTCAACTCATCCTGTATATTGAAGTAGGAATCAGTTATTCAAACACAAGAGTATCCAATCAAGCAAGGTGTTCACTTCAAACTATTGTTGTTTCTCGAAATATCGATATTCCATGTGCTTTATTTATTTGGAAACTGTACACAGCAAGGTTACATCAGCCATTTAGAGAAATAAGCAATGATAAACATCCAAAAGTATACGTAAATTGCTTAGAAAAACTAATAGATAGTAGAATGAATATTGTGTCGGGGTCCTTTCAAAAGAGGTAATCGCCAATGGACGTTTTGCGTCATGGGTATCCGGCCATGGGAGGTTTTACTGTAATATTTTGGTAGCATCTGTTGAAAATCTTGCTATTTCGATATATATATATATATATATCTACCACAAATAGATCCGAATTTTGTTTATTTAAGATGGATTTTGGGTATTTTAACTCGTTAGAAAAATTCATCTAATCCAACCATTGAAACTTTTATTCCAGTTGCTTTGAGTATTTGATTAAAATCTGTAAAAATTTTATATAGGAGCTCTTGATAACCGTTCAAATGCCAGTGGCAAATTTGACTGGATCGCTTTTATATTCTTTGTTGGTAAATACAAAATTTATTTCTTATTGTGAATATATAATATGTAGTACGAATAATTGAGTGAAATATTAATATCGGTGTGGCTGTATTTAAATTGTTTGCCATTTCCAAAGTTGCCCACAATCTAATGAGTTTTGTGCTTGGAATATTACTATATGACTATCATGAAATTTCTCTGTTGTTTGATAATTCTGCTGAATATTAAAATATTCATAGTTTAATATATGTATTTTGTTCATTATACCTATATGCTGAATTGTTGCGATATTGAAATCCCCAAACTAGACATTTATAAGATATACACTGATTGTGTTCCTATTTCTGTTATGTTACAGTGTTGATTGTAATAAACATAGTCGACTATCCAGGATGTCAAGCCAGGAGAAATCCAGGTATGTAGGTAACTGAATCTGAAGTTCCAACAAATGTCCACAATAATATGTTATAATGTTACATATATAGCGTAAATTACAAACTATTATTACATGCAATGAAACAACTGGTATTTTCCCCATGGAGTAATATGCGACAGAAAAAAAATTATTGATCAGTTTTGGTCGAGCAACATCAGAAATTCATGGCATTACTCAAATTAGCCATTCTTATGCTATACGATTCGGAATGTGTCAAAACAAAATGGGAAATTTTTGATGATAAACATCAGTATTTTTTGTCAAATTTAAATTAATGACTTGCCTATATAGAACACCACCCAACTGTGATGAATGAAGAGGAAATATTTAAAATAAATATACCCGTCAAATATCCATTTAAGATTCTTTCATTGCTAATAACAATGAAATCTAACCAAAAATAAATATAAATTTGATGACTAAATTGATTTACCGGTAAGACATGAGAAGCCATTCAGATAAAATTGGAAATTCAATGGCACGATGCCTAATTACAAAAACATAAAAAAAGCTTCCGTCGTGAAAGTCTGTCAAGAACTAGAATTCCCATGGAAAATTGATAGAGCTACAAAAATATTATCAATGGAGGAAAGGAAAAATTCGATTGAAAATTTCAATAAAAGAGGTGGAAATAAATCATTAAACACAAGATTTTGGAATATATACACTGTATCGGTAATCTTGACTAAAAAATGTATTTCTTCGGACGCCGATGTGATCTACAACTGATTGATCTATTTCTCGTCTGAATTAAAGATAACACGCTGCAAACTGAGCATAAAGATCGCAATTACATTAGAATGATCAGTTAATGGAAAGTCCACAAGCTATATGAAAATTTAATCAAATCGATTTGTTGAAATAATTTTTTGAAACAAATGTATTATATAATCAAAATGTTTTTTTGATTTTTTTGCCACCAAAAGAATGGACAGTCGGCATCTAACACACAAGCGCCAAGATTAGAAAACGAGTATTCGCATGATAAGACCTAATAAACAAATGTATTTAATTAATTCTTACCGATCTGCTGTGAACACTTTCATATTGCGATTCTTTCTCCTGTCCTGAACCTCTTCCTACTGCTATAACGTTATTGCCCATCAGTCTCCAGTTTTCTCTTTGTGTTTATTTGTTTTGTCGCGTCTTATTCCTATGGTGGCTTGGTGGCGATCAGACACGTTCACTTGTTTTATTTATTTCTGCCGTGATTCGTTGGCGACCAGAAACGTTTTTTTGCTTGTTTCTAGTATATCTGAGATGACTTGACGGCTATCAGGAACATTTATTTGTATTGTTTATTCCTGCAGTGCTTCGTTGGTGATCAGGAACGTCCTGTTTATTTGTTTGTTCCTGCTATGGCTTCATAGGCAATCAGAAACACTTACTGTGTATCCTGTGTCAACCAAATTCCGCGACCTTGAATCACACCAAATTCGTTTTCCTTCTCTTTTTTTTAATTATTCTCATTAGCAGAATATTTGATTATCTCACTTTAATTTTGTTTAAGACAATCATTTAATTCATTCTATTTATTTATTTTCAATTGTTTGTTTCAATTCTCATCGTGTTAGTCGATTGGTCCCCGAGAAACTCTAATATTTTTCTAACCAGATCCAGCCCAGGTAATTTCGTTACACATATTTTGCAATGTGTGCTTGTGGTATATCTATTCATTGTTTATTGTGACTACTGGACATATGTCTTCTCGGAGAATGAATGTTATATGTGCAGATTTGTTACATCCCTACACCGTCAATAGATCAGACATGTAAAATACATACAGCATTGGACTAAGAACACTGCCTTGTGGCACTCCTAAAAAGTAGTCGGATTTCGTTTTGCTTGAAAGGTTCTGTCGTTCAAATATGATTCTAGGATGTTGAAATATGCTGGTGAAAAAGTATTCTTTATTTTACACTTAAGTCCCAGGTGTCAGATCTTATCAAAGATTCAACTAATGTCAAAAACTATTACACTTCAGTATTGTCTTTTTTCAAACGTTTTATTTAAGGCTTACATAACTGTATGGACTTGTTGCATCGTCGAGTGTTTTTGACGAAATTCAATTCAATTCTCAAGAGAGAACTCCATATATAATTTATGAAGCAATCAGTTTTGAAGTAATTTGGAGATTATAGACAGGACGCCTTGAAGTTGTCATAATTTTCTTCCATACAAAATATTCCCTAAGATATTAATCTATTTCGAAAGTAGGTTCTATCAATACAATGGTGCTGTCAAAGTTATAGGATTGTTTAATTAATTCTTGAAACTTCAATTTCCTATCGTCTTTACCAATCAGTTTAATCTTGAATATATTAAATATAAATCTAGAGATAAAACTACAATATAATATCCGAAGAGAAAATCAATCCATTCTCAAAAATCTTTCCCTATTATTGTATCTTTCAGTATTGTCACAAAATCGCAATATGGAGATTTTTTAATTACTCTACATCAATTTGATGTTCATTGTATTGATAGAGATGAAATCTAGAAATTGTCTAAAATAAATTTTCCCGAATAGTCGATGATAACGATGAGGGACAAGTCGTTTTATATAAGCACAATGAAGTTTCATTAGAAATATTCAATAATTTTCATATCTACTTTATGATTTTGTGGATATCTTTATTTTCGATAACCAAGATCGAGATTAATGTTGTTGATAATATAAATTCAATTCTCATTTTTGAGCCGACATTTTCAATTATTTATAATTATTTGGATAATCTCCAATAACATTTCAACTGAATTTTTCCTCTCATTCTCAACATCTTTTCAATCTGTGAAATTTTGTATTGAAAACGTCACTCAACAAAACAAACATTCTGGAATAATTCAAAATAAACAATTGCTCTTACTGACTATTTTGTTTTTCTAATCCTCGATTTACGAAAATAAGATATATATATATTTTTTTAATTCCGGAAATCTCAAGAAATATTTTGATATGAAGCCAAGGTTTATTTAACTAGAAATGGTTTTTCTTTTTCAAATTCTATTTACCACTTTCACTGAAAGTATGAACTTGGCCATCAACCCGCATTTCTGATGATTTTTAACTAAATATCCATTCTTTCAAATTTTGAAAAAACAACTGGAGAAATATCTGTATTACGACTACAATTTTATTCTTGGATTTTTTTTTATATTGGAGCCAAAAATTACAGATCCGGATAGAGATTTTCTAATATATCTAGTAAATTTACGGTTAGAATTGCAATATATGATTTATAATTTCATTAAGCCGCAACATTTTTGGGTTGTATATATTTAAAAAAAAAAAATAATCCTAAAAATGCTGTTTCGACATCAAAGCGATCTCTGTTGTTTACATTTTACGACTTTTAACAAGTTTAACATGCTCTTACTTGTGGATCTTTCGAGCGATCCCAACATCTAGAACCACAAGAAAAATACAGATATTTAGTCTAGAAGCTTTCATTGAATTTATTTATAAATCATGATTTGAACTAAATCATAAGAGAAAATTGAAAAACAATCGTATATAAGATTTACGAGTGGAAACAGTCAAGTATATGTTTAAAATGTAGATATTTTGAAGAATATAGGAATATTTCAACAATATTCCACCATCCATCATATTTTAGAATATGATGGATAATCTTATAACATTGATGTTGAAGAGATTCTTTCAAATAGCTCTGAGTAATATATTAATTTTTTCATTCAAACTTTGTCAATACTTCTTACAATTATTTGGTTACAAAAATGGAATTTTGAAACGCCCACTG
>JAZBGX010001322.1:0-19328 GCA_037414775.1 Zonitis immaculata
GCTTATTCTGTTAGTAAAACAGCTGTAATCGGTTTAACTAAAGCAATAGCTAGTCAATTAGCTAATGGTAATATTACGGTAAATTGTGTTAGTCCCGGTATTATAGAAACTAAATTTTCAGCAGCTGTACGTATAATTTCCAAATTAATGTCAATGTTATAATCTATTGATTGTTTTAGTTAACTAATAATGAAAATGTGAAACAAAATACGTTATCTAAGATACCAATGAAGAGGTAATGGAATTAATTCCAAAATTATTCAATAATAATTGTAAATTAATTGTAGATTTGGTAAAACGGATGAGATAAGTGGTGTTATTGCATTTCTAGCGTCGCAAGATGCAAGTTATATAACATGTGAAAATGTACTTGTTACCGGTGGGATGGTGGCAAGATTATAATTTTATCTTATTGTTAGTTTAGTTGTTTATTTTATATAGGGAAGTGATAATATAAGTCTATAGGACGGTAATAGCAAAAAAATACTCTATTAATTATACCCCAACAATGAACTTTGTCTTCCACTTATCACCATAACCACATCTTATTCCTTATTATTATCAATATCGATTAACTTTAATCAAGCTTTACATATTATTCGATTATAGTCATGGATGTTTCAATATCGAAACGTTTAGATGGTAAAATTGCTATTGTAACAGCTTCAACTGATGGGTATAAATATAGTTAATTTTTGTTATATATTGAATGTTTTGTTGTTGTTGTTGTAGAATTGGTTATGGTATTGCTCGACGTTTAGCTCAAGAAGGTGCCAAAGTTATTATAAGTAGTCGAAAACAAAAAAATGTTGATTCAGCTATAGAAAAATTGCAAACAGAAAATCTAAATCATAATAATATAATCGGTGTAGTTTGTCATGTATCGAATAGAAACGATCGTAAGAAATTATTTGAATTAGCTGCAAAATTAGGTGGACTTGATATTATTGTATCGAATGCAGCTGTTAATACAAACATTGATTATATTTTAAATGTATAATTATGAAATTATAATTGTTATATATTATCAATTATTTTCTTCTGTAATTGTATACAGTGTGATGAACGTTCGTGGGATAAAATCTTTGATGTTAATGTGAAATCATCATGGTTATTAGCAAAAGAAGCTCTACCATTATTGCAACAACGACCTAATGGTAGAATAATTTTCATCTCATCTATTGCCGGTTTCAATCCAAGTCAAGTAAGAATTATAATATTTATCTATCGTTTGGTGATTATAATCGAGTTTTTTTCCGTAGAAAGTTGGTGCATATTCTGTTAGTAAAACAGCTTTACTTGGTTTAACTAAAGCAATAGCAAATCAATTAGCTAATGATAATATTACTGTAAATTGTATAGCACCAGGTTTAGTTAATACGAAATTTTCAGCGATTGTATATAATGTTTTAGTATTGCTCAAACAATTAGATAATTTGTTTTATTTTTAGATTAGTGATAATGAAGATGTAAAGAAGGAAATTGCAGCTATTCCAATGAAACGAGCTGCTGAACCATCCGAAATAGCTTCCATTGTAGCGTTTTTAGCATCAGATGATGCCAGTTATATTACAGGTGAAAATATTGTTGCTGCAGGTGGTATGGTATCGAGATTGTAGCTTCTTAACTTGATTATGATCATGAATAATTCTAAAACTGGAAAAAACAATTCAAAATATCTATCTTTCTGGTTGGACAAAACTGGCTATACTTAGAGGTTATCAATAAACAAATTTTTATCAAATTCAAGGAAATGGTTTGAAAAATTTGCAACTAAAGTCCGTTTTCTTCTCATAAAAAATATAATTATACTTATTATTAGAGAGTTTTCTTAAAAATTAAGTAATTTAAACTATTGCACCTTGAACTTTAAACACACTGTATAATAAACGTAAAATCCCTAAATTCCCCAAAAAAAAAAATTGTTGGTAGCCGTGTAATTAACCTAACTTTTAATAAATCAAATCGAAAATGTTTCGTAATTCATTTCCAATAGTTTTTCGAATATTCAAAGCAAATGTTTGCCAGAAAGCAGAACAAATCAATTTAAAAAATAATCTAGATACTCGATTGCTACAAGTAGCAATAATTGGTATTCCGAATGCCGGCAAAAGTACTTTAATTAATAGTCTAATGGATAGAAGAGTAGGTATTTTTTCGTTTGCTTTAAATAATTTTATATAATATCTACTTGAAGGTATGCCCGACTTCGTCGAAAGTACACACAACTCGAGCGAAATGTATGGCAGTTTATACAGAAACAAATTCACAAATTGTCTTTCTAGATACACCAGGTTTGGTTAATATTAAAGAACATAAACGGTGAATGAGCTAAAACGAAACCATAATCCATAACTATAATTATTTAATTGATATTTTCTAGATATAATTTAGGTAGAAATTTCATTAAAGATGGTAAAATTTGTTTAAAGCAAGCTGATATAATTGGTGTAATTCATGATGTTAGTAACGAATGGACTAGAAATCGATTAGATATTAAAATAATCCGTCTTCTAGAGGAATTCAAACAAAAACCTAGCATCCTAATTTTCAATAAAGTACTCAAAACGATTGTCTCTAATAATCGTTTATCTATCATTCGTATTATTTTTAGGTTGATGCTCTGAAATCGAAAAGGAAATTGTTGGATTTAGTACGGTTGTGTACTGAAAATTGTTTCGATGGCAAACCCTTACATTATTCTAAACAACAAGAAAAATCCGATGACAATATAAAAGGTTGGCCGCATTTCGACGAGATTTTTATGGTATCAGCACTCACCGGTAGTGGTTTATCTGAATTGAAAAACTATTTAACAAAGAATGCAAAACCATCGAAATGGCTATTTCCCAATGATATATGGTCAGATCAAACTGCTGAAAATCTAATTTTAAATAATGTCAAAGCGAAATTACTCGATTATCTACCACAAGAGATACCGTACCAATTAAAACCGGAATTGGAATTGTTCGATATTAATAGTGATGGTGTTTTGACTGTTGTCGTTTTAGTTCATTGTCCATCGCAACGAATCAAAAAATTGATTGCTGGTGTTAGTGATGGACGATTACGGCAAATTACAGAAAGTTTACAATACGATTTACAGGAGACATTTCAGAATTTTGTTCGTCTTAAAATTGTATTGGAAGCTAAGTAATTTTTAAACGAAAATATATAAAAATTTAATAATTCGAATTTACAAATACGGTCCCCATCCTATGTACATTTGACATAAATTATCAATACTAATTGCTTCTTTAATTAAATGATTCGTTTGTCCATCAACCGATAATGGTATTGTTGTTGATAATGTACGATTTCTTGTTTTCACAATACCTTTAAGGCGTAATTCGATATTTTTAATATGATCTAAAGCTTGTTCATTTGTACGTTCGGCATTATTTTGTTCATATATTTGTCCACTATTTATATTCCTTGGCCATGATACTAATGGATCATAAACAAATGGTGTAACAATTGACATTAATGTATTGGCATTTGTACGTAATACTTTCAATGTACATGCACACGAATTACGGAAAACACCTTCAACACCTAATGGACCCATTGCTGTTACCATATTATGTGTTAAACGGAATGGTACACGTTCTGGCCATTCGAACGTTTCACCTTTATTGAATAAACAATTGAAATCGACATGGACTGTATCGCCACTAGTTGAATCTAATAGAATATTTTCACCATGTCGATCACCTAATCCTAATATATAACCAGCCATTGATATCACAGCAGTTGTACGAATATACGCTGTACGAGCAGTTAACCAACTCTAACAATCAAAATATAATCAATATTATTATAAAAGATACAATAATGAATTATTACTTGAGCATCTGGGAATGTTATACGGAACCATTCACTTAAAATTGGTGGATGTTTCGATAATAATTTCTGTTGGAATATATCGCGTTTCTTTGTTAACGGATCACGTATATTACAAGCGTTCTCTTTCAATTCTCTAGCCGACATACCTAAACCTCTTTGTTTATAGAGATTTATTAGGACAGGTCGTAGACCAACTAAATCCGGTATCCATTCAATTAGACCACATTCTTCATTTAATGGTGATACCGAATATAAACGGATATTTAAACGTTTCTGTCTAGATTCAGATTCTCTTGATAATAATTGATTAACAATATCATTGAATTCCATTAAACGGAAATCTTTACGTAAATCATCTTTAGGTTTCAACATCTGTATGTATCTGCAAACAATCAATTAATTTATTATTCAATCACATATACAAGATGTCCCAAGTGGTACAAGCCACCTCTATAACTGTTATTTGAAATGTCGACTTGTGTTTTTCACTCGCTATACAAGTGGTGCTTGCTGCAATAGAATATATGGGAGTTTGCCTTTAAAGAAAGCTATCGTTAAGTCGATAGAGTTATGGAGGTTCGTTGTATACACATAGGACAGTCTGTATTTAAAAATATATATCAACTTTTTCCCATCAGATCCTCGAAATGTGATTTTTCTCGGCCGTTGTAAACTACGCAATATAACAATTTCCTCTTCAATACCAATAATATGTACATAATGATTTGGAAATGGATTGTGTTGACTATTTGAAAAATCCGGATTTGGTAGAACTAATTTACGGAATTTATGTGTTGGTATCATAATTTCACTGAAACTTGAATTTTGCAACATTCTAAAATTTATAATAAATTAGAATTGAATTAAACAAATTAATAAAATCGCAGGAATTACTACCTTGGTAATGATCGTAATAATGAACTAACGGTTGTTGTTGTTATATCGGGCGATACATCTTTATTGCACAATTCAATCAATTTCTCAGCTAGATCAGTGAAATCTTTGATTAATTTCTGCATACGTTTATTATTATTTAGACGTGCATCTAATAGAATTTCATTACAACGTTTAGCTCGTACAGTATAGCTCGATTTGATAATTGATATAATCATCCATAAACTATGTTGTGGATATTCTAATAATAATTTGATAATGATCGATTTCAATTGCGAATAGACTTCTTTTTGTGGATGACATATACGAGATATAATTTGCGATATAGCTGTGAAAAAACAATAAGTTGGTAGACGTTCTAGAAATGTATCAATTAATTTCGTCATTTTCAATAAATTATTACGACGTTCCGCCGTTTTCATTGTATTTTGTTGTATCAATAAACGTGTACCATAATCAAACCATATTGACAACATTCTAGGCATTGATTGATAAATATAAGTCGTACCATATAACAATGATTTACCGAAATAATTTATTATATGTATTTGCATATCGCTATTTTGTGTTGAATCGCATTCATCAACGTTCATATTTTGGAAGATACGATCGTAATATTGTCCCAAACAAACTAGACTCTTCTCCCATTCCTTATAAATTTCAACCGATTCCTTATAATTAATTATATTAGTTTCGGTATTAACATACGATAGAGTATCATTGTAGGTAGCTAATAATAGTTTGGCTTCGCTACATATCCGTTTTTGTTCCAAATTCAAATTGTTTATTAAATCTTTGGTTGGTAATATCCGTTGTAGGCCGTTTTGTAGACTTTTCAAAGCTTCGTCATATTCATTTTTCGACCAATACAATTTCGACTTTTCCAAAAACAATTTCTCCAAATTATAATCTTCCGCTTTCAATAAATAATTGTAAGCTTGCAAATGATTGCCAGCATCACGTGCAATCTTTGCACTCAACAACCAACTTGTACCAATATGGCAATTTATTAATCTACTTATCGATTTCGATTTGATTTCAATCAAATTCTTCGATTGCTGCAGAATTATTCGACGTAAACACAATATCGGTTCAATTAATTTTATAGATTCTTGTACAACTTTTATACGTAACTCCCATTCATTGCCTAAATTATTAACTAAACTCTCTATATTGCGATTTTTTTCGATATTATCCAAAATCTCATAGGTTGTACGTTCGATTTGTTCAATTTCATTCAATATATGCAACCGTATTATATAATTATAGCCGTGTTGATAGGAGCCTTCTTCTAAACTGGCAGCACTCAAATAATCGACTTGCTGTCGTCTAGTATCATTCAAAATAGTTTCGAAATCTTTACGATTACCTTTTGTAAAACCCAATAGAATCCTACCAATTTGTAGACCCCATAAATTATTGTTTCTATTTCGTATCAATAATTGTTCTAATTGATTGAATTGTCCTAAACGCCATAGAATTTCCGCTTGTAAATCAATCAATTCGTTATTATAATGAATTTGTTGATTATAAATACAACTATCGACAATATGTAAAGCCGATTGTGTATTATCTAAATCTAAATTGCATTGTATTAAGCCGCGGATATGTTGTAATTTCAATGGATATTCGATTTGTTGATAACAACATATAGCTTCTGATAATTTACCAGTTACTTCCAAATTACGGATACGATCAATTATAAGCGGTTGATTATGGCGTAGTGCTGCTACACCAGCAACACCATCCGATTCATCTAATTTCGCATAAATCTAAAATTTACATTAATCAATTTATAATTAAATTAGTAAATATTCATTCTACCTCTGCTAGATATGATAAATAATTATCAATATCATGTATATTATCAATAATATAATCTTCAACGTACATTAATGAACGTGGATATTCATTACAATAATAATTACATTTCGATAAATGTAATTTACAAAAACGTCCCAGAAATTGTTGGATTTTGATGAATTGCAAATTATTACGTTCATTAGCACCTTTCTGCCATTGCCATTCTCTTATCCAACGTTCTAGAAAATCGAAAATTATAAAAACAATTTTCGTACATTGTTGTATTTGGGAAATCTCATCGGTAATTTTCGTTGATAAACTAGCATGATCTACCTAAAAAAAAAAAATAACAATACAGACTTAAGTGAATTATTGAGATGCAGCAACTGAGAGGCCATTCGAAAATCAACCAACGACTGAATAAAACGCCATGGTGCTGCAAGCAAACCAACCAACAGATAACAACACGAACGACAAAAGTATATGAATAGATGTGGCAGTTGGTAAGAAGCCAGAGAAAAGGGGCAAACACAAATCGATTATCTTACGTTTTTCTCGCTATCCGATGCAATTTGTTTATTCAAAAACGATGTTGTTACTGTATTAAGTTCCATAAATACTTTATCTTGATGATTATCATCGTTATTCTCAAATAATGAATGTAATAGAATATGCGGTAGAAAACTCATTAGAATACGATGGTCTTGTTTCATAGCCGGTAAACAAACATTTAAATTTGTTTGTAATGATTGCGGTAATGTTTGAATTAAACTAAATGTCCAACTGTAACAAACAAAAATAATTCAATTATATTATTAAATAATTGAGAGAGAGAGAGAGAGTATACTTATAGAGCCACAATTGGAATGTGTTACCATAAATCGAATTACCATAAATTGGTGATGGGAAATTTATTTTTGGCATTTGTTTCATTATATATTTCGATGATAATAATGGTGATATTAATTCTTGTTGGGATTCATCAAATTCTAACCATATATGATTACCTTTACTAGATTGATTTGGTGATATATCGTAAGTTTTTAAAATTTCTTGTATAGCTAAAGCATAACGGTCCATATCCTGGTAGCAAAAAAAAATATATACGTATATAATTATTTAATTAATTAAATTATTAAATAAATAAAAAGTATGGAAACGATTCATTAGGGAATTCTTTGACACGAAATTGCAAGTGTTCACAGAGAAACAATTGAAGTATTTGCTAGTTTGTTTCTTATTCCTCTGCTAACATAAACTCGATTATCTACATCTCAATGGGAGTCAAATCGGGTGATTTGGGTTAACCAATGCATCTGTCTTAATATAGTGGACATTCAAAATGTAACGGTGCTTCGTGCTTTGGCAAAATCTTTGGAATCGTTGAGGTCAACTCTCAGACAGAATGGATTTCCTCGAATTCCATCATCACTCAGTCCTATCAACTCTAACGCTCGTAGTACCACGCTATTTCTCCTCAAAGTTGGCGTTGCATTGGAGAACGTAGAGGGCTTGGCGTAATTAAATTTGACACTTGTTCATATATTTTTTGACGAAAACTAAGGTTAGAATATTGAGACTAGATTATAAAAATGTGTGCAAGAATGTAGAAAATCAGAGTTTGCTGTTAATTGATAATTGACTACCAATTATTATTGTAATTAGTGTCGTCAGTAATCTGCATTACCGACAGGCGGCTGAAACAATCAACGGACGTACGTTCACGGAGTCAACGCTAGCTTTGGGGAGAAATATAGCGTGGTACGATCGTTATTGTTATTTGAAAAAAAACAAACATCAATTTGGTCATGAATTCCAATGGACCGTTATCAAAATCGTCAGCCGTTTCCATACTTTTTAGCAATCCCATCAATTCTATACTTACATGTGTATTTTTTTCTCGTTGTAAAGCTTTGGTCAATTCATTCAAAGCATTGATAATGAAAATATCATCATTAATGAAAAATGTAAATTTTCGTATATTTTTCGTATAAATTTTTGGTAAATGACTTGGTTCAATAGCACCCAATTCACCAATCAAACTACCACATGCCAATTTTAAATTTTCATCTTTATCACGACAATTACGTATTAAAATATTGATTAATTCAATAATAACGATATCAATACCATTATAACCTAATATCATACGATCTAGATCTTTACGATTCTTCTCCATCAAGAATTTCAGATAATTCATCGAATAAATACGTATTTCGATTGTTTCATGTTGTAGATATTTCAAAAATTCTTTAATATTCTGCTGTATCGTGTATTTGTCGAAGATTTCGGTGTATTTTCGAATAATTCTCATCACCGACTTATCGATAAATTTATAATTTCTATTAGTATCGTTAACAAAAAATAAATCTTTAATATAATCTTTATTGATTTGTTCATGATCGATTATTAGAAATTTGAAGATTTTATTGATTTGTTCTTGACAAATCGTTATCAATGGTAATAACGATACGAAAATCGTCGCCAATTGTTGTCCTAAAGTTTCAATATCGCAATTATTGATGAAAGCATCCCAGACATTACAATACAATTGCGGCTGATAATCGTTATAATTGATTGTACGTAACATTGCAAATATTTTATAACGTAACGGTGTTATGAATTTTTTATTCATAAAATATAGGAAATCGGCGAAACTCGATAATACGGCATTCTTATTTTTCGATTTTGTCAATAAATTTATATCGAAATGTTGCAATAAGCCCAACAATCTCGGCTGTAGATAATTCTGTATATCGTTACAATTATTTTTCGTTTCGGAATCTTCACGTGTCAATAATGTTAATGCTAGAATCACTTCATCGCGTTTCTCATTCAAATTCAATAATAATTCGTTCAATATTATACGTAAATTACGTTTACGTAATATAGGTCCGGATAGATTGCTAGTTTCCTCCATGAAATTCATACAAATTTTAAAATTCTCTTTAGTATCATTCAGGAATATCTTCAAAAATATATAACCGTAGTTCTGGGCTAATAATTCGCCCAAATCCATATCTAGAATTATCGCAATCTCCTCAATCAATTCTTTAATATTTGGTACAGTAATTATTTTCCTTATCAAATACGGTAATAGATGGCGTAGTTCTAAATTGATAAATTCTTTTGAATTACGATAACCGAACGTAATTGAAATTTTCTGCAACGAACTCGTTAATGTTGCATTGATTAATAAAAAATTTACAGAACACAAATGCATAATCGTTTCGCATAATTCATCACGGTATTGTTTAAACAATTGATTCGTTGTTAATTGTTGTAGATCGCTCAATTTAATAAATTTATTAATGGCAATCAGTGAATGTCTAGATGTCGGTATCATTATCAAATAAATCAAGATTCTTAACAGATAACGTTGGATCTTCTCGTTATTCAAATTATAATTGTTATTGATTAGAATATCGCAAATTTCTACAACAATCTCTTGACGATCATAATGTGTTTTCAATGACGATTTTGTTAATTCCAATAATTCTTCCATTATAATATCGATGATGTTTGTTTGATTTTGTACAGATTTAATGATTGGTTTTAGAATTTCTAGGAATTTTCTACGTAATTTCTCATTGTTATTATAGCCGATTTTCATTAGAATTTTCATTAAAACAATTGAATCCGGAAATAGTCGATGTTGGTAAGAATTTTTCAAAATTTCCAATGTAGAAATTTTCAAATCATCATCTGCAATATCATCAAGATGTTCCATTAGGATTTTCAATAATAAATCTCGGAATATTATTGGATCCTGATCGAATTTTTCATGGATTTTTCCAAATTTCGTACAATTGCCTTGTTGACATTCAATACAAATCAACAATAATTGAAATCTATTAGTTTTACTACAATTATCGTAAATTATTTGTTTTATGAAATTCGATGATAATAAACAAATGAAATTTGGTAGAATTTGTAAAGTTTGAATTTGGATTTGATTTAATTCGATTGTCATGATTTTCAATAGAAATTGGAATAAATAATCGGAATTACGAAACAATACCGCCGTTTGTGGTAAATTTTCTATCACCTATCGGAAGGAAACAAAAAATTAACTAAACAAGAACGAAATTGTGACTGTTCGTCCGACTTACAAGTTAACGGGAAGCTTTCCCGAACGACTCCACAATTTCAGTCCTCGCCTACAATCAACAACAGTAGAGCAATACTCGCCTTAATCCTTTTTTATCCACGGGGAAATTTAGGAATACGAGAAAGCTTCCCGTAAATTCGCCAGTCGGACGAATAATCTTACAGCATAAGAAACAACTTACCAAACATTGTAGATGTGGATCGTCAGATTTCATGATTTCCTCGATCAAATTGGAATATTTAGATTGGATTTCTTCTAAAATATTGCCATCGATAATAAATAAATCACTCGATATTATTTTAATTAAATCAATGATCGATTTCAACGAAATTTCTTTAATATTTCCATAATTTTCCATCAAATTCAACAATCCGTTAATATTATTATTATTATTATTATTGAAAACTCCATTAAATGGATAAATTAATAAATCGATAATAAAAATTAAATATTTTGTACCAAATAGAAACGGTGAATTGATAAGAAATTCGATAATTCTCTCTAAATCTTCACGATCGTCGATTTTTCCAATAGTTTTCATTAAAAAATCATCGTTGAAATAAATCAATTCGTTCGATCTATATTCGATTTTGATTTCAATACAAATTCGACTTAAACAATTGAAAATTTTTAATAAATCCCCCGCATTTGTTTTTCCATACCAATTATTGAGATTGAAACAGAAAGTCGACCACATCTCACAAACATCGACGATTCTAATAATATTCAATTGTTTAAAATTATCAATACAATCAATAATATTGTGTTTGATTACAAGACAAATCGATGTTGATTCTAAATTTATGATGTCGTCGATGATTTTTGGAAAGCTCAATTTGATGTTTGTTGAAAATTTCCGTGAATTTTCGTTTAATATTCCAAAATATTTGCCAACCACACCATCGAATACCAATAAATCCTGTTTATTATCAATTCGAATCCTCTCGTTATAGAATTCTAGAATGAATTGTTCTAAATATTGTGGTATTTTATCTAGATTGTTCAAAACCAATTTTAGACCGCTATTGAATTTCGACGATTCCATCAATTCTAGATAAATCTGGAAAATTTCCAATTTAATACGAATATTACTTGTTAGCAATACAAACGATAAATCATCGTAAATGCGATTGTCTCGATTATTGAATGCATTATAACCGGCATCTTGGTGTAGAATAAATTTTAGAAATTTCAAACACTTTAAAATGATATCACTAGAATTTTTTCTAGTCAATTGAATCACAATCGGACTCAAATCGATATATTCATCCAAATCATTTTCATTATATTCGATTTCGAATAATTTCAAATCAATTGTCTCATCCATGCCATTCTTAAGGAAATCAACCAAATTTTCCATCACTTGCAAATATTGATACGATATATCCATACATATATGTAGTTGTGTTTTCGATAATTGTTGTAATATACATAATTGAGCTTCAATTAATATTTCTGATGTTTGATCATTTAATTTTTCACGAATTGCAAAATAAAACAATCTACCCAACAACCATACAGTGAAAACTTGATATTTATACGTAATTTTCTGGTAATTATCGAATGTTATCAAATTATTATGATTATAAACGAATATATTCGATATATTTTTCGCTATTATTATTTTAGCTAAACGTTGTAGACAAATTTCGGAGAATTCCACTTTCAATAAAGCCGATATTGTGTTGCTGAACATTTTCCATGTCGAAATGGCCGGTATATCGTTAATAGACATATTTTCAATCTTATAAACTAAATTAAATTACTAAAATATGAAAAAACACAACTTTTAAATTCTATTGTTTTGAATTCCGATATTCACAAATTGAGGTTAGGATCTGGGGATATTTCGTGTAATTCGATTGGCGATATTGCAAAACTAGCGCCGTTCATTATACCCAACATCCCACAAAAATAAAACTATGGTTAAAATAATCAAAATAATAATGATAAAGTAATCTTTTATTCACAAACTTATAAAAAACGAATAATATGGCAGTTAACACTTAATAGAGAAAAATCAACTCTATACCGTCGTTCATATATATATATATATCATTCACCTTCACTCGATTCAATTTGCATCAATTCTTTGATTTTACTTGAATTTTTCTTTAATAAAATCCTTTGAACAATACCAACAGTCTCATCCATCAACATATCTATAATAGAATCAGTTAATTGATCTTTCAATAATAATTCGTCTCTATCGAAATTTGTCCATTGTGAATCTTCATCTTGTGATTCTTTAATTAAAATCTCATCAACATGATCCCGTTTCTTACGTCCCCATTTCATAATTGTACTTTCTTTCATCGATAATTTTTCGAAATTGAATAATTCCTTCAATTTACGATTCATATAACGTTCTAAATGTCTACAATCGTACGGTTGAATTAATGATAATTGTTGTTTTTTTTGTGCAATTCGCATCCATTGCGGCTGATTATCGTAATTAACAAATTGTTTATAATGTTCATTAGCTAATTCTTTACATATATTAAATAATAATTCGCAACAATTTTTACCAATATCCAATTTTGATATTAATTTAAAACTATTTTCGGAGAATTTCGCATTCTCCAAATTATTCAATTCGTACGCTTTATATAAAACTTTCGATGTATAATTTGTTATTTCATCGATTTCTTTTGGTGTTGTTGGTGTAATTGATTGTATTGTTGGTAATATTTGCGGTGGTTTATATGGTGGTGGTGGTTTATTTGGTATTTCACGTACATACATATAGGGGATTTGTTCTTTCTGTTGTTGCTCCAATTGTTTTATCTGGAAAATAAATCGAATAAATACAATTTTTTATTGTTGTTGTTGTTGTTAATTAAAATTACTTCCTGTTCAATTGCGATTTGTTTTCTCAATAATTCCTCGGCTTCATTCTTAAAATCATCAGAAGCACCTTCAAAAGTCGATTAATCAATTAATTGAATAATTAAAGAATAATAAGAGAAATAATTACCTAGTAATTCCGGTGGAGTTTTTGTATGAATAGCTTGTAATGTACAACTTTTATCACTTATTGAATCACTATCTACATCTGATATAATCTCTGATAGTTGTTTATCATCTGAAATTGTTGAAATTTCATTTATTTCCAATGGTTTTTCGATAATATCTGAATCAATTTTAGTAAAATCATCTGTATAATTATCGGATATTATTATTGGTGATTCTTCCAAAATTTCTCGATGATTATCATCCAATTCACTCAATTGATTTAATGTTTCATCAGTTTTATTATTAATCGAAATTTCACGATATTTTGTACTTTCATCAGTTCCATTAATTTGTTTTAATAAATCTTTGTCAGTTTGCACAATTGTGGTCGATTTCTCAACAATTTGTTCTAAATTTTCAGTAATTGGACTGAATATTTTCAAAGATTGATCGAATTTCCCATCAATTTCTTTAATAGAATCTTCAATTGTTATAATATTATCGGTAATAGTGTCTTTGATACTACTGTCGTCGATTGTTTTTCCATCACTTCCACCATCTTTAATAGAATTGCTTTCTATTTGTTGATTTGTAGTTGTTGGATGTTCAACAATTTTATCATTTTCTGATGGAATTTCTTCAGTAATACTACTGGAATTCTCACCAATTATCATTTCATCTAATTTATTTTGTATTTGACCAAGTACAGAAATTTCATCTTCGATTCTACTAAAATCATTAATCAATACAGAAATTGACGATATCTGATCTTGATCAATTCCATCATTACTATTATCATCGACATTATGGACGGATTCTGTATCGAAATTTGTCGAATAATCACTATTATTCGTTTGATTATTAATATCTAAAGTTTTCCCTGAAATTTTTGGAATGTCACTGATATCATTTAATTCACTAGTTACTTTTAAATTATCACTATTATTATTATTATTATTAATATTTAAATTCGTTTGTCGATTATTATTATTATTTTTCAATTTACCACAATTACAAAATAACTCAAATTCACTTTTCGTCAAAATATATTGTTTATCATCGATAAATTTCTTCTCTTTACTATCAACATTACTCAAATTTCTCCATAATTGATTCAATTGTAAACCGGAAAATTCGAAATTTTCCCTATTTTGATCATTACGAATTGATTGTTCCGATGATTTCTTTTTATTTGGTAATTGTTTAACTAGAATATTTGCAGCAATTTCTAATGCTTCGATCTTTTTTTCTTCGTCCAATAATTTTTGATGCCATTTCAATAGATCTTCGGCCGTTTTTTTACGTTCATTCAAAGCTTTTTCGCGCATCGACAAATTCCTAGAAATAAAACAACAACAATCACAATAAATAAATAATAACATGCAAAAAGAACGTCGTAATAGTAGCCATTCAATCGAAATATCGACTAATTTTCCGAAAATTTATAGATTTCCTACAACATAGGAAACTTCCTAATAGAAAACAGTATATTGGAAAATAGCCAACAGGATATCTAATTATAGATACACTGTTTTTAATAATCATTTCTAATTTCTTTCGTAATAATAGAACATTGTTTTTATCTTTCTAGTTTCAAATAGCCAATATTCAGCGAAAAAAACAAAACACAAACATTTACCTTCGCAAACTTGATTCATTCAAATGCAATGATTTATCTAATTCTAATGATGCTGCTGTTGTTTCTGTTTCTGTTAAACTAGGTGTTGTTGATAAACGACTAAATTTCGATGTTGACGATGATGATGTAACACTTAAAATATCATCACCGGAACAATTTCTTGTTGATATTAATGTTTCTCTACGTTGATTTTGTGTTACAATCAATGGTTTCGAATGACGATGATGATGTCTTATTGATTTAGTTGTTGTTGTTGTTGTTGTTGTCGTCGATGTTGATGGTGTTATTTTAATATTTGTTAACATTTCATTTGTTGATAGTTGTGTTTTTATTATTAAATTGCGTTGTTGTTTCAATTTATTTAAACGATCAACGGATGCTTGTTTTTGGTTTTGTTTCAAACGTTTTATTTCATTACGTTCTTGTTCTAATTTTAATAAAATTGCACGTTGTTTCTTTTTGAATAGTGAAGCTTTTTCTTTATTCTTAACATCAAGTAATTGTCTGGAATTAATTGCATTAACAAAACAAATAAATATTCAATAATCCCAATTAAAATACTTACTGTTTTTGTATTTGTAACCAAATTAATTCACTTTTTGTACGATCAAGTAATGCCTGTTCGCGTATTTTTATTATCGATTTTAAATTATTCAAACGTACATCTTCATCTTTGATTAATTGTTCAAACTGAAAATTAAATCGTTATTAATAATTGTTTAAATTAACTTGTTTGTTAACAAGATAAACGTTCTTATCGATGAAAAATTCCATAATTTTTATTTAAACATAATTTTAGTTATTATTAATTAAATTAAAGCCGGCCCTGTTTATCAATTGTCTAGAATAATCTAGATCTAGATAATAACAATAGGAATAGATTGACAAACAAATGACCTAAATTAGAAATTATTGTTAAATAAATAATTACCATATTCAATGATAATCCAGCAACATTTGTAGCATGATGCGTATTATCAATAAATGATTTCAATTGATTACTATCAATATCATTAGTTTCTGATTCTGGAATTGTATCAATTAAATTAATAATCGAATTCAATTCCGGTATTGATGATATAGTTAGATTATTATTATCATTATTATTATTTATTATATCAGAACCTCTGGAATAATTTATTGATAAATGATGGTGTGAATTCTTTAATGTTGTTATTGTTGCTGTTGATCCTGTTGTTGTTGTTACATGCAGTGAAGTTTGTGTATCATTGTGTTGTAGAATTTTGGTTTTTTGTAAATTTTCATCATTTTCACGTTTATAATTATTGAAAGCTTCCTCAACAGCATGTAGACGATTTTTCTGTGCTATATAATCATTGAGTAGATGAATTTCAGATTCAAATTTCAAATTAATCCCAATACAATTATTCTAGAAAAAATACGGTAAAATAAATAAATAATAAAAATAATGAATCAACTTACACTTTCATTATTTTTCGCTACAGTAATTGTTTGATTACCAATATTATTATTACCACCATGATTTAATACAATCGGAATTTCTGTAGGAATCGTCGAATTAACAAAACTATCACCACGAGTCTTATTAATATTCTCATCTAATTTCACTGATGGTACTTGCAAATGCATTGACTCATCAATTATTCGATTACAATCATCTTTATCTTCATAAAACGCTATATCATGACAACTAACAAAATTATTATCATTAATTTTCGAATTATTTGTAATTAATTCCAAAATCGATCCTTCCAATTTGTGTTCTTGTTGTTCATCTGTTATCAAATTATTACCATTATTATTCGATTTAATTTCATCGATAAAATCCGAACTATAAGTAGTATCGATCATTTGTCTCTTATCATTATTATCAGTTTGTAATTTTAAATTTTCTATATTGTCTAAATCGAGATTTGTTTCTACATTAATTAATGTACTTCGACTTGACGATACACCACTCTCACTAGATATTTCCGGTATATTTTTCGATGTATCCGATTCACTATCATTATTATTATTATTGAATGTTTTCGATTTAGTTCGATTATTGTTTATTGGAATTAATTTCAAATTATCAATTGTTTCTAGATTTAAATTCAAATTTTGATGTAACTTCAATGGATCATTATTATTATCATCAATAATGATACCATCATTATTTTTAATTAACAATTCATGGATTTCATCTTTGATTTGTTTTCGATGATTATCATCAATCATAATTGGTAATGATGGATTAGTCTTAACTAATAACCCATGGATTTCATCTTTGATTTGTTTACGATTATCAATAATAATTGGTGATGATGGTAGAGAACTTTGTACAGCAATATCCGTGAATTTCTTACCATCATTTATCACATAATGTAATTTACGTTTAACTGTATTGATAAAATTATATGGATTCGTCAGAAATTGTGATTGTGTTGTTGTTGTTGTTTCTAATAATAATAACGATTTATCATTTGTTTGTGTTTCTTTACTCTCTCGCAACCAATTATTTTCATAGATTATCGAAATCTCTTGTGATTTCTTATCATTATCAATAATTTCATTACTTTTTGTTGGATTATTTGAATCAATGAAATGATTATGTGGACGATTTTGTTTCTGTTCTCTATCATCTTTATTCCGTTGTTGATTATCATTCGATTTGGCTCTATCATAGATTATTGAAATTTCTTGTGATTTTTCATCGAAATTCTTATCGTTATCGATCGATCGATTAGTACGTTTCGTAATATTTGGATGATTTAAATCAGTTTTTATGTTATCCAATCGATTTTGTTTTGTTAATTTCGGTTCAATATCATCATCATCATCTTTTTTCTTGATAATTTCGGTTTTTTGTTTTTTCAGTTGTTGATTATCATTCGATTTTGTTGGTGGTTTATCACGATTGATAAATACTTTATCAAGACGTACATCACTATTACGATCAACTGATTTCGATCGTTTACAATTCGATTGTATATTTTTTTTTACTAATTCTTTACATTTCTCATCTAATTCTCGCAATCGTTGTTTTCTCGAATTAATATTATTATTAGCTGTTCTACATCGACTTTTCGCACCTAATCCAGAGTCTTTCTTTTTAGTCACACTATCGGGTGGTTCGAGTTTATTGATTGGTGATTGTTTTTGTTGGAGTTGTTCGATATTTTCTAGTTGTTTTTGTTTAGGCACTTTGGATTGGGCATTTGTTGTTGATTTATGAATTGTTGATAGTTTTCGTTGGGGCTCGTCGAGTTTCTCCGGTTGTTGTTTCGATACTTTGAATTGAGCATTTGTTTTATGAATTGCTGATAGTTTTTGTTGGAGTTCGTCGATTTTTTCTAGTTTTTCTTCGATTTTCTCTTGTTGTATAGGCACTTTCGGTTGAGCATTTGTTGGTTTCTTTGAGCAATCGGTATCCATATTATTGAGGCGTGTTTCAAGTTTTTTTATTTGTTGCGGTAATTTATACATTGTCTTCGAACCAATACCAATATTAATTAATTTATCAATTTCAGCTTTGATTGATTCAACTTCTTTACGTCTATTTTTAATACGTTCACTTACATCGTTCACTGGAGATTTTGGCATTTTATTCATTTCTATTGTTTTTTGTTTGCCCTATCGTTCAACAAATTATCTTTGAACCATAAAAAAATTTTGTTATTTTATGAGAATTTTTAGAAAAATATACAACATTGGGATTTTCACAAATCAAAGATAATTAATAATTCCGGTTTTTTCGTTGATAATTTATGTTAATTTGTAATAAATATTTTTAAAAAATAACTCAAAATTACCGTTTTTTTATATTGTTTTCAAAAATTGTCAACCGCTACAAACATAACCTAACTTCTAATCACAGTCGCTTAAGCCTTCTTCATACTAGACAAAACTTTATGACAAAAATAAATTAATTACTAACAAATTAGAGCAAATAGCATTGAAATTGCCAATTAATAGAGCCATTTTAATAATCTAATAAATTCAATATAATATTACCGTTTATAATAAATAAAAATTAGAACAAATTATTTACCATTATTAAGTTAGCGCGGAATATTAATATTTTTCAATAAATTATATATCAAAAAATTGCTCCTG
>JAZBGX010001323.1:3757-19318 GCA_037414775.1 Zonitis immaculata
TATAATTTTTAATTTTATTATAAATATTAGAAATTTCTATATGAGAATAACAACAATGAACAGTCACCAGGTGTGACGAATTAACAGAAGAAGAAGAAAAAAACCACCTATAATTAATGATGATTTATGTTCTATAATCAATTTAGTTCGATTAAAAAACATTATAATTATGTATAAATCAATTTTTTAATTTAATTTTTTTGTAGTTGAGTTTAATTGAAAAAAAAAAATTGAAATATAGTATAAAAGTATATAGTGAGCCAAAAATAATTGGCCGGTATGACTACAAAGCGATACGCTAGATTTAAGAGAAACAAAGGATAAAAAAAACATTTTTTATTCAAAACAAATTTAATTTTTTCAAGAAGGTATGCTCAAACGTTTGTTAAAGCGGCTCATACACGTACAATAAGATTGAAACTTTTCCCACAGACACATAATATTATTGCACAACAGTAGGCTTTGTGTAATGATATTGAATCTTGTACCGAATATTGTGCAAGGCTGTGTTGAGTGATACCGAAGATTGCGACGTTTTGATAAAAAAAAGATATAATAGAAGGATACACGAAAACTTCGAAAGTAGTTGTTGAACACTCATGAAGTGTTATTACACTCAATGAGCTGAGAATGACTGAGTCGAATGATGTCCGAAATTTTCTCCGCATTGATGCTGAAATGTTCGAGTGCACAAATTGATTTGGTTGCCTCTCAGATTGAGTGAAGGGATACCATTACGCAAGATATTGCACAATATCACCCATAGATGAAGCAATATTTTCCAGCATTTCACAATGAATATCTAATTTTTTTAGATCTCGTATAAGATATTGCACAATCTTTCAATACCAGAAACACCACCTCGAATATTGTGCGTGTATGGACCCGCTCATACATAAAAATCGGATAGAATTTTTTGTAAAGAACCACTGAAATTATTACAACAAAAAAATCACCTAGAATCTGGACTAATTTAATTTTCAAATGATAAATCGAATTATTGAATACTAAAATAAAATAGATTTCTACCGGATGGTCCATTTGATTTGACCAAAAGTATTGCAAATTTTAAAATTTTATTCCTGGGATTATATCTCAGTCATCGGTCGTTATATAATATCAGAACAAACACAATTTGAAGATTGAAAGATGCATTGAGTCTGGGAAATGAACTCAATTTTTCTAGAAGAATGATAGACACAGGAACTAAGAGCCCCATATCATCTGTAATACCTACCAATAATTCAACTGTTCAAGGAAAAACTAGATAACTAATAATATCACAAGATTAATCTTGTGATATTTTCTGCTAAGGAAAAACCCCTCGATTTGAACACAATTTTTTCGAACCAGTAACCGATGAAAAAATTAAGCAAAATATCAATCATAGCATTACAGGTTTTCCTTAATTTCGGAAATGTTATAATGTAAGAATTATAGAGCAACAATTTCCTGAAACAATCTAGGATCTCCGGCAAGGCTGGGCACGACGAACAAATCATTCTTGAGAAGCGATTTTGCCATGATGCAAGATCAAGAGGAAACATCTGACAGTTTCGGTGCTATTCTCTCAAAAGAATCGCTCTTTCACAATTTTGCGCTTAACTGATGAATCGTAAATTGAAATAGAGTTGAATTACAAAATATCATCTACTTCAACAAACAAATATTTACCACATCGACCAGCAAGTGTTTCTAGTAAACAATTATCGCAGGTTTGGAAGTTCAAAGCAGAATGGTTGCTCAACTCATTGAGCCTCAGCTTCCAGACAAATTTTACATCGTGAATATTCGAATCGATGGATTGGTTGTTGTAGTTGCTTGAATCATTGGTTATCACGATATTGTGATTTTACTCCACTCGGCTTAGTTTTATTGAGGTCATCTAGAAGCGAAAGTGTGCTCAACGCCTGAAAAGTTAAAAGAAATAGTTCCGGATGCTTCTGAAAATTTAGTGTCCACAAGGCGATCATTACAGGCGCACTTCCATCCAGGTTTCCATTTGAAAGAAAAAAGTTCTTTAGATTTAGAGGACGAAATGTGTCCTGTCGATGTCCAAGAATACGGATTTTGGAGCTTGTAATAAGTACTTTGGAAATATTTGGGTTCGTGCAGTTGAATTGACCACCTGGTAGATTATTGAATTATTATTGATTAGTCAACCAAAATCGATTTATAAATACTTAAAGTCGACTTGTCTAACTCGACCACGAGTAGACTCATAGAAATCAAATAAAATAAACATCTGAGAATTAGTATTTAATAGAATAATATAAAAACAGAGAGAAGACAGCAACAACAACAACAACAACAAAGAAAAACAACACCAAATAATAAATGACTTTCTTTACTAATTTGTCTTTAACAACTTATATAATAGTTGATGTTTTTAAATTGATGATTAACAGAAATAGTTAATATAGTAATGTGGGCGTTTTATCTAAATAAAAGTTTTATGATACTTTTTCTCAATTGTTTTGATTACTACCATTTAATAAACAACATAAATTTTTCAACTCGTATGCATATGTGTTTAAATATTATTATTATTAGTATTTTTTTAGTTTAATTTCAACATAAATTATAGTCATCAACAATTGATAAAAAAAACAACAAATTTAATGGGAGTAATAAAAATATTGTTATATAATAATAATAACAATAATAATAGAAGCAGAAACGGAAATCCATCATAAACTGCCTTACGACTCACGAAAATATTTATTTTAAAAATTACAATAAAATAAATAGTTTTTAATAAAAATATTAATCGTACAGGGGTTCTCAAACTTATATAGACTGAGGTAATGTTTTGGAAAACATTTTCTTTGTTAACCCCATCACAAAACCAAACCTCAATGACTTAAGAGTTATTTGAATAAAAGCGAAAAGTTGGTAAGTGTAAAATTGATGGCAAAACTTTATCGAGGACCGCTACAAGTTCTCGGATTACAGCTTAAGAACTTACGATCTAGTAAATTTGCTTGTATCATGTTGGCAATAAAGTCGACATAACAAAATTATTGGACCGCCATTATATTAAATTCAATTTAAAATTAATTGATTGGTCTAGGAACGATTTAGGAACTTTAAGTTTAGAATTAAATTTCGATTTGTAATTCTTCATGACTAATAATATCGAAAAATTATTTTGAACGTTACGCAATCGTATTAGTGAGTTTCTCTTCTCTAAATAGGTGGTCCAAGTGTTTAGTTTTTTTTCTTCTACGATTTAAACAATGGAAATGAATAAAGAAATACCTTTTTGTTTGTTGAGACTGATTGTGCTTGGGAATCCAGTTAATTTCTTCCATGCCTTCTTGCCCCAGAAACTTTTACTACTTGTTGATGGTGTTGTTGTTTGTGTATTTTGTTGTGTTATTATTGATGATGTTGTTGTACGTAATGAATTCGCCGATTTCGGTCGTTCTTGTATACCACTTAAGCTACCACCAATAATACCACTATTATTATTATTATTATTATTATTATTGCCACCACTATAACCGCCACCGCGTCTTAAACTACCAGCTGTACTACTACGATAACTAGCACCACTCGAACTACCACTAAAACCACTATCCAAATCAATTAATGGTATTGGTGATAATAAATCATCAGTTGGTCCAATTGTTAATAAATCAGCTAATTGATCTTGATTTTCATTTTCACGATCTGTATCTTCACTACCATCATGTGATGATGTTGTTGATGATGTTGATGATGATGGCATTAACATAGCTTCAACTGATAAATTTAATTCGCCCAATACACGACGATGACCACTTTGTACACGTCTAACTTCTTCTTCAACTAAACTTTGATTAAGCGACATTACCGAATCTTGATGATTAGGATGATGATGATGGTGGCGATTTTGTTGTTGTTGTTGTCGTAATAGTTGTTGTTGTTGTTGTTGTGGACGTAATCGTGCTCGTTCAACTTCACTAATCTCTTCATAAATATTCTCTTCAGTACCATAACGTGTCAAATAAGTATGTCTTGAATGATATGAACCTTCTCGATAAGTTCCTGGATATTTACTAGGAACATTCGTATGTTTTATTGGTGGTCCTGGTACATAATAAGCATAGGAATAATCATTTGGTATATCCCAATGTTGTTGTGTCGATGGTCCTGCTATACAATTAATATTCAAAAGCTCATCAGATGTTGTTGTTGAGGACATTTTTGATGTTGAAGGATACTGATGATGATGATGATGATGTGGTGGTGGATAACTAGGTGGGGGTGGGAATTGTAAGTGTGCTCGACGTACGTGCGGTAGAATTCGTAATGGTATAAAATCGTGGCCACAACTTCTTACAGTTGTTGTTGTCGTTTGTAAATCTGGATCGGTATGTACAACACCTAAATATCGTTGTTGTTGGGATGTTGTTGGTGGTGACAGATCGTCCATGGTGCATTTTTGTTGACATTTACGTGGACTTTGCCACATTTACCTTAGAAAAAAAAAACAAAACAACAAATTAAATAATTTTCAAAAATTCCCACATTTTATTATATGAAATTAATTAATAAATTGACCTTTAGTCAACTTAATTATTTAATAACGGCTTTAATTAAATATATTTGAAAAAAATCAACTGGTTGTTCTCAATCCTTCCCCTCTTTCGTTCAATAATTTCCATTTTTTCTCATTTCATTAACGAAATCTTTTTCGATTAAGAATTATTCATTATAATTAAGAAGAATATGAGTTGGTCCATTTGTTTCTATTATAAGTACTACACATATCTAGATATTTATTTAATTCATCAATTAATTTGTCCTGTTATTATTAAGTGACAAGTGTTCCAACAGTTGTAAACAATTGAACACAATTAAGGGTTCATTCACAAGAGTTTACATTGCGAAACATTTAAATTACGATAAATGTATATAATAACTATACAAGATTTATAAATGTGGAATTATTCACCATCTGGTAGTGAAATTCTATTAAAAATGGTAATTTTTAAGGGCTGGTGCGAAAAATTTTATCTTAAAAAAATTCAATTTATAAATAAAATTTGTCGTTTATTTCTTGGTTGAAAAACTGTGTTGTCTTACTGAAAGAATTATGCGTTCTGGTCACAACTAAATTCGTATTTATAAATAAACGACTATAGAGAAAATTAAATTCTACGACATTCTTGCTTAATTGATTATATTTTTGAATGAATCTACTACTTTGCCGTCTTCTTCTCAGATGAGTTATTTCGAATGTTTTTTTGGCAAATTTACAAAAATTTGATGTAGCCTATAACTGTTAATAGGAGACTTTTACTATTTGTTGGTAATTTTTTTCTCCTACCCACTGCATAACAAGACCAACAGCCAAAAGATAACACGACTCAAAACTTGAAAGATACATTATTTTTATTGAATTGATTCCAACAAAATCTACTTTGAGGAAATTTCAACCATAAAAAGTTTATAGAAATGTAGGCATATTTTGATTAATTTTATATTTAGGGATTACACTTCAGAAAATATTTTTAATAAATTATTTATGAGATAGAAGCCTGGTGACTAGAATGGTCTGTTCTGCAACATGTTGTTCAATAAAACATTCGTTTCCTCGAAAGAAGCGAACGCACAAGAGGCTAGACCGTAGAGTGAGTAAAGATAAGAATTTTCTAATGCTCAAATGCTACTAGAGCGCACAAAATCGTTCTATAAGTGATTGGTGTAGCTAAACATTCCACAGTTTCCAAGAATATTTATCTACCAATCTGCTATAGGAACCAATGGAAAATATAGGCAACAACAGAAGTATTTAGTGAACGGTCCCAGACATAGACTAATATATAATAACTAGACCCCGAACTCTGGTTGGAAAAGTGCGGCTCGTAAATAAAGCCGTGAAGTTAGCCCCGAGTCGCCTAAAGCTGTGGCTGAATCAGTTAGAGCGTTTCGACTTCCCCCAATTATTGTCGCATACATGTTCTTCAACAACACAATCTCAAACAAATGAATACGCAGCCGATCGCACTAGTCCGTTTTCCTTAACAAAACTGGTTGGCAGCCAACCACTAAAAAATGCAGCACTTTTGCTATAGGCAAAGTATATGTAGTTAGAGGTCTAATTATTTATATTAGTCTATGGTCTCAGATGAGAAGTTTATGCAAAGATCTAACTTGCCCCAAATAGCTTTGCTCCAGGCCACCTAAATGAACAAGATCTTTCCAGTAATCCGGTATTCCCTGGAACAGTGAGACTTTACTGCACAAGCAATTCATATAGCGAAATTTTGTGCAATTGTAGTGAGCGCATCCACCATTTGTCAACAGACGAGAGCTATACATAATTATTATCGATTTGTTTTTGTAAAGTTTCCGTTAAAATAAACAAATTAATTAATTTTGTTATTATAATACTAAACAATAATAATAATAATGAAGCATGAAATTTGATCAAATTTTCCTGGTATGAAGTATTAATTTGAGATTAAATATATAATAGTTGAGTCGGATTTTCCCGAAATATTTACAAATCAGAGAGGAAAAACAATAGAAATACAATATTTGCGAATTTATTTTAAATGATTAGATAATAAATGAATACATATTATCGTTGTATTACCGGATATTTTATTTATACGATAAATATTTATACAATAATTGGAATAGAGGAAGGTTCAGCTAGAATTTTCCTTATATGTATATAAATATATAAATGTATCGCTTTGTGCAAAATTGTATGGATATATAGATGAGGATGATAAAATAAATAAAATAGGAAGAAAGAATATGTCCAATTAACACAGCAACAACATATCACTCCAGATATCTACCATCATTATCAACGGACTTTTGAAACTTAAAGCAAACCAGGCAAAAATAACCAAGTTCACTGAACGTGATGAATAACAAACAAGTCCTCATCTATTATACAAGTTATGATATGAAATCTCGAAATTTTCAACCATCAAAACAACACAACAACATACTAACAACAACAAGTTTTGAATATTCCGATCGTTATCATTTTTATATAGCGTGTTATTGTCATTATTATTATTATTATGGGAATTATTGAAATGGAACTAGAAAAATGTTGTCAATTTGATTACAACTCCATATAAGCATTATAACGGTTCAGTTTCTCACACATATAGTATTTTAAAAATTCTGGAATCTCTTCTAAGCCTCCATCAAACAAATTCCAAACTATCATCAATTATTATTATATTATATAAAATCGAGAATATTTAAATAATTGGCAATTTATCACTAGATAATGAGACTTCCTTTTGTTTGTTGTTTTTTTTTTTTGGCGTTTGGGGGCAACACGTGATTGTTTCCTGTGGGGTCTCTCCGTTACTGCTTCGACGACATTTGGTCGACAGCACGTGTCGCCGCCACTTTACTATCGTCCATCAAAATTTGTCGCCAAAATGCAACAAAATAGATTTTTTTCTTTTTTGTAACATTGAATTGGAATTTGGAATTTAATTCATTGAATAAAGTTGAAAAATTTATTTTAAGACTTTAGTAAGTAATTCTAATATTTATAGGCATTCGGTAAAAAAAAGTCTGTCAAGTCAACGAGAACCAACTTACTTGTCACCTTATAAATATTCTTTAAATAAATTACTTTCGACTATTCGAAAATAGAAACATCCATCTTTTAGCTTATTTCAGAAAATAAATATTCATATTTCTTCTCTATAACAGTTCACTGTTTGATAAAAGAGGCTTTATTATTGATGGAATTTTTGGAGAAATAGCCCTTAAATCAGTCGACAATAATAGATAGGGGCTGTTAAATAAAATATAAGGGTGGTCCTCTTTTGTGTAACTAAACTATTTGTATTATTATTATTATTATTATTATTATTATTATTATAAAATGCATCTTTGAGATAAATAGAACGTTTTTCTATTGTGTTATTATTATTATTATTATTATAGAAAGATTTTTGCGGAAAATCATGAGAAAGGAAATCGATCAAAATATCAACCCTCATCCAATGATATTACATTAGGTTGGCAACTTATAAACCTGTCACTTTTCTTTTTTTCCTATCGATTTCTAGAATGTTGTAGAAACTTCCAGAATAATCTACTGCAACATATAAATAGAGCACGAGTTGATCACCCAATCATTGGACAACTTGAATTCCAAATAGAAAAATTTACAAAAAAATTATAGACAATTGTCGAAGAGGGTATTTTGGCTGCTCATGCTTCATGAATTCCGTTTAGGTCGTGATCGGAGCAACTACAAATATATGCACGACAATGGGTGAGGTGTGTGCTATCTTATGAATCAGGAGATTCAAGGATGATCTCCTACAATAAATGTGAAGAAATTAGAAATAATTCACTATAGGTACGTATTTAGCAACTACAATAGAAAATCATCTCAATGCTTTGGGGTACGCGTAGATAAATTTCCTTTGGTTGTCAAATAAACGAAAAATCTCAACTTTGGAAGAGAGCCGACGTATGAATGGAATTGCTAAGTTTTCTTCGTACCAATGAGTTGCTGCGTAATGTTGTTACAGGAGGTGAAAAGTTGCTCCTCTATGTCAATTATACCCGTAAGCGTCAGTGACCAAAAGTTGAGGGAACAGACGTACCGACACCAAAACCTGACACTAGTAAAAAGGTGTGTGTGTGTGTGGTGGGGAATGGATGCGGTATGGGGAATACTGCAAGCTCTTATCAACTGACAGTATAATCACAACTAAGATTCACTGTCAAAAACTGGATCATATTGCAGCTAGGTTGCCTAAGAATCAAAGTAAAGTCTATTGCTTACATGATTACGCCCGACTTCATACAGTTAGGGTGAGTCGTGAGAATTGATTTCACTTGGATGGACTCTCCTTCCCCAACCACCGTACTCACCAGGCCTTATGCCTTCTGATTTTCACTGAAAACCGAACTCATCAACTTCATTAAACATAAAAACTGAAAGACTTCTACGGGGTATTTTAACTTTTATTTTTCTCAATCAACACTTTGACGACAGAGGGTAGAGGATCAATTGTATTTAGTTCTCTTAAAAATTAAGTGTGGGTTTATCAGTTGCCAACCTGATATAATTTGTATACCCTTGAGAATTTCGTTATTTATTTGGAAAATATAATATTCATTGACACACATATGTGGTTTTATTTGAAAACAATTAAAATTTTTTAAATGTTTATACAAAATTTCTAAACCGAAATTTTCCACATATAGATGAATCATTCATATTATTTAACGTTCTTGTTGTTAATTAAATCTAACAATATCCGTTAATATATGATTGGAAACAATTCATTTCTAACAATAAATAGGAGAGTTTTAAATTTCTAAATACGATTTTATATGATAAATGATAATAATAAAGAAATCTGGGAGAATAAAGGATGAAAAATGATCGAAAAAAAAATGCAATACTCACACACGAGGAAAAACTTTCGAACAAAAATTGATTGATGAAAAAGCTGCAACTATATACATACATACATGTTGTATGTATAGTTTAGTTGGAAAACGTTTTATCGAATAAATTTCCCATTTAATAAAAGAAAAATCTACATTGTGTTTTATCTATTAAATAAATTATAGTCGTTGTGAATAATTTATCGATAACAAATTTCCATTTCAACCCTAATTTAACCTTATGGAACAAAACTTCTATATATATATAGTATATTATTTCCGGTTTTTAGAGCGGACAATGTAATCCAAAAAAACAAAAAAAAAATTGTAAAACAAAATGGGAAGAACGCTTGATAATACCATCATACGCCCATAAACAATAGTAGGACAATCAAGATGAACTTGGGGTAGGGCATGTGCGTAGGAGGCCGAACGTCGACAACGACAAAGTTCTCCTTTAGAATTTCACTCCTCCATCATATTACAGAAAAAGTGTTCCTTTTTGAATAAAAATAATAATAATAAAGCTACCTTTGAAATTTCTACATGATGGGTTGGGTTATTATAGAAATGCAGCTTGTTATGTAGAGAGTATTATTAGCAATCTGGCAAGCTTTAAAGAATATTCATTTCCACCCTACTCTTTTGTTGAAATGAGAACAAAAACCGTCGAGTTCTCTATATTTTAAGAGGGTAATTATAATAGAAGGATCAACCATTATTAACTCTCGAAAATATTTATTATAATAAAATAAATCAATTATTGGAAACTTACAAATCATCGGTTAAAAAAAAAAAGAGTTTTAAACTTCCATTTATAATAATTCACTTTTTATTTTCTTCAAATTTCGCGTAATCACTGTACAGACAGATAACGTAGCAACTTATCCTGCAGGATGTTCATATGATACTGTCAAAGACATGCCGCTTGAGTTAACATAGCGGCGCTTGCGCTTGTTTATTATTATTATTATGTGATCTCCACATGTTCCAAATTACATATGGTGATATGGCAGCAGCTGTATCCACTGCCGAAAAGCAACATAAAACCACTATATATACACACACCATCAGCATCAATGGGTGCACTCATTTTTTTCAGAAAAACAAAAAAATAAAAATCGAAAATAGAAAACCAACTAGGCGTGAACATGATTTAATGGAATATGAACAAAAACCAAACACCATCAGTCGATTATTTTTATATGAATAAGAAATAATGGAGATTTTTCTATAAGTATATAAAATATGGATTTGAATTGCACGACTCTGTTGATTATTATCGAACGATTTAAATAAATAATGAAAAAAAAAACACCATTTAGAGTAGAAGGTTCTTTGTATTTTTATCAAACAATAATAATTCCAGAAATTTTATCAAATGCAAACTTCCATTATAATAGACTTTTATTTATAAAGTCAACAAATAAACAAGAAAATATTATCGTCGTTTCAAATCAAAATGGAGGAACATTTTCATTTGTTATTATTATTTTGGCAAAAAAATGTCGATTTTTTTCTATTCTTCCAAGAATATCTCAACTAAATTTAACTCAGGTAGTCGAGGTGATTAATTAGAATTTAAATTGATTAAAGAATTATAATTAATTCTTGATGGTTATTATTTTATATAAAAAAAAAATCAATCGATGGATTGCTTATAACTATTTGTACATTGAATTGATTTTCTAACTTTTATTTTATAATGAATAAAAAAAAAATAAATCGCTATAAATCATCAAATGTACAACGATCTCTTATATAAATTAAACATGAAACGTTAAAATATATACACGCTAAATTCTTTAAATTGCTACAAAACAGACGTATGAATCGATTTTAACAAGAACCACACAATGGAATTTATAGTAAAGCTCTCTTTACGCTAAATAAAATAAGACTGCACTATTGCACGAGAACGACACAATGTAAAACTCATCTAAAGAAACCGTATAGTGTCTCCTTACAGGAGGCCCTCATAGTATCAAACAAGCGAGCGGCACATTTTATTTTAGTTTGAATGCTATAGTATTGGTAGTTTCTCAAGATTATTATTACAGTAGTCCAGAGTTGATACAACCTCGCTACGTTACAGCCAGTACTTCAATGGTCGACTGCAGCTCAAATTCATCTCACACGTATGTATTCTCCAAATGTCTACCATGTTGGCTCAGGATACGCAAAGTATGAAACAGAGAAAATATTGAAAATGCCCTACGCTTCTACTGAGCGTTCAGTTAAGCGCGCAGCGCGGTATTCTAAAATTCACTAAAATCTATATGTTATTTGAGCTGAATCAAGTAAGCCTGCGCTCGTACTAGAACAATAAATTTGAAATGAAACGATTCTATAGCTGAATAAAATAGAATATTAAAGTTCTGTTTATGCAAAATAAAATAAAGATGCATTTGCACAAAAACGATATCTATAGTGGATTTCATTGAAGATGGTCCAGCATTTGTGATGCACACCCTAACAGTAGTCTGATGTTGAGCTATACCATTGACAGCCATATTGTCACACACATCTGTCTATGTCAGCAACATGGATCTTCTTCAATGAAATTCACTATAATTGTCCTTCGAATTGAAACGCTTTAAGATTCCACACCTGTCTACAATCTGATTTTACGCTGAATAAACTAAGACTGCGCTTGCACTAGAACGTCACAATTTAAAACTCGTCCATCCATCGTTTGAATTGAAACGATTGAAGATTCCACATCTGGAGATAATAGAATATATTAAAGCTGTGTTTGCGCTAAATAAAATCAGACACTAGAACGACACCGTTTGAAACTTGTCTATCTGTCGTTTGGATTGAATCGATTCAAGCTTCTACGACAGCCTATAATATGATAAAGCTCTGTTTACGCTAAATGAAATAACGCTGCGCTTTCACTAGAACAACACCATTCAAAACGCATCCATTTATAGTTTTAATTGGAACGCTTCAAGATTTCACAGTTGATTTAATCGGCTATCATTACGATTGGATTAACAATTGAAATATTGGAATTCTACGGTTGATTTGATTTTATTCAACACTATTAATATCATAATAAGAGCTATAACAAGAAATAATTCACTGCGATCAAATATATAACTATTTAAAATTTGTCAAAATTTGAAATCACGCGCCTCATTGAACCAATCATAATCCATAATTATTACGATTTGTCCAATTGTAGTTAGGGACAAATTTGATGGTCATTACAATTGGATGGGGTATTGGCGCGATATTTAAGCTTTTATAATTGCGGTATTTTCAATTTCAAGCGACTTTTTTTGTTATAACAACGGTCTTTTCTTCTGTAATCTGTTTCCGGTTAAGATTAAAGGATAAATTTTTTAATATATTCGAATTATTAAAAAATGTTTGTAGAGATCTTTGAGATGATTTCATAATAATATATGGATAAAATATACATATACACGAAATTGTAGACTCAAATATTATTAATATAATGTCGGAATGATAATTCAAATTAAAAAAAAAAATGAAAAAGATAGATAAAAAAAGATCGATCGTGCCTGTTTTAAACGTCCTCCACTGTATTTATTATTAATTTGATCTGATAGTGGTTTCGATTACACCTAATCAGATGTATTAAAATATATTATAAAAAAAAAGAACACGTCCAATAATTAAATGTAATAAATTACAACATGTTTTGTATTTTTCCTCCATCGGTTATATTTTCTGTTTTGTAATAATAATAATAAAAATAATAGGAAAAAAATTCCAACACAAACTAATAAAATAACCCGCATTTCTATAAAATATGAAATATTTTTCTATTATTATTATTATTATTATTATCATCATTATTAACTATCATTATTATTATCATCAAAAATATTTATATATAAAGAGCAATGAAGACGATTTTGACCCCGCTTAACCTTTTTCCAACCGTAAAAGAAACCATCGGAACAGGTCAAATGAAAAGGCCATGATTTCTCTAAGGCAAAATATATATAAATACAAATGCAATCATTATAACTATATATCTATAGATACAGGATGAGTTGAAAGTCGTGGACGTAAATGAAATGGCGGGTAGGGGACAACATTCTGAGACAAAAAGTCCTGAGACATTATTACATGCGACCCACCATTAATTAGTTATAAATTCTATAAAGTAGCCAATAGAAAAATAAATAGGCGATGCAAGAATCGATCGAGATTAGCTAGGCGGACGCAGTGACTAGAGACACACCAGCGCAGCGGTGTGAGTTCTCCCTACTACCAGATTTGGTAGTAAGGAGAACTCACACCACTGGCATGTCTCATAGTCTCTGCCTCCGCCTAGCTCATCCCGACTGATTTTTACTTCGCCTACGCACTTTTTCTTTATTGGCTAATTCATTTGATTAATAACTAAGTAACGGTGGCTCTCATGCAATAATGTCTTCGGACTTCTCGCCTCAGAATTTCATCCCCTACCTACACTTTCACATAAGTCCACGACTTTCAACTCACCCTGTATACATACATACACATCTATATGTATATGTATATCTATAAATATATTGTAGATACTTCTAGCATGCATTTAAATACCGTTTTCCGGGTATAGATTAAAGAAAAACACCTTCAAAAAAATTCAATTATTCAAAAACAAATTATTACAAATGCACAATTCTGCATTGTCATTGTTAAGTTTATATGTATGAGTAATGTATTAGTTTTTCTATTTGAAAAATCAACTATCATCATCGTGCTTTTGTAAATTATAAATAAGAATAGAAATATAATCCGGTGTAGGTTTATAGATTATTTAACCGTACGTTATTATTATTATTATTATATTTAATAAAAATACAAATCAATTTTTAGTTGCACAATCGACATATCAATAAATATACAGAGCGTATCACATATAACAAGTGTATCACGTTAATTCTCCTCGCAGTTGGCGGTGCATTGGAGAACGTAGAACCATATAAGTTGGTTCAAAGGTACGTGATTGAATTTGACATTTGTTGGATCTATATTGTTTAACAAATAGTAAAGTTAGAATATTGAGAATATTTTCCGGTGTACCTATAACGCTAACAGTCACCGCCAATTTCAAGGAGAAACACCGTGATACACTCGTTATAAACTTATAAAATCGTTCTTTTCTATTTTTAAATTGAAGGAGATCGATGTTGTTTATTATTTATTATTATACTAAATTAAAGATAGTTGAGCACCACTTATCCGTCAACTGGAAGCATAAAGAAGGCCTTATTGTAGACTAATATTCATGTCCGGTGGTCTTCAGTACTCTAGAGTAGAGCAGTAATCCTCAACCTTTTTTGTTCCTCGTCACAGCACTACGATTTCAATAATTTGGTATAGTGACAATAAATTAAAAGAATTTTATTGAGCTGATAAAGATGTGCAGAAAAAATTATTTCGAGAAGGACCAGTGCCTGATTGTTGGGATTTATTTAGAGACTCTAGCGGCACAGTCAAAAAAATGCCCAGAAAATATAAAATTTTGATTATATTCTGTTGGATTTCCACTTGAAAAATTCTAACTCTAATTATGAATAGAATTACTTGAAAATGTTGACAATGAAAGTCATTAATCCGGTTCATGGAGGCGTAAAGAGGGCTTTACTAGAGTTGGATAAAATTATGGCCTGTTGAAAATCAGGCTACTTTATAAACTAGTTTATGAAATTTTCTAGAAAATCGTTCCATAATATCGAAATTTCAATAGAAATTCAAACCAAGATTGAAGAATTCGAACTTAATTGAAAAAAAAAACAACACACCAGTAGTTTCAAATCTAATAAATATTGACAGGTGGGCGGGTCAATGTAAATTTCGTCTCAACTTTCTTTGTTTATAGTTGGAAGTACGTAAATTTAATTCCATGCGCGTGTACCCTAAAGAGTTGATCAAAGTCTAAAGATTATTTGAACATTCAAACAGTTATTGTACCAATTTGGGAAATATGGATAATTACTATCTTTTAAAAGATATTTTCAATAATTATTTAGTTTTTTTATGTGCCTTATTGTGTAGTGAAGTTTCAAATTTGGTAGTTCATGAGCGGAGTTAACGGACAACTTAGAAGCTTACCGCAGTAAAGTGCGGTGTGCGGAGAACTCAAACAGTTAGCTCCGCCCATACTCTTTCAAATGTGAAGCTGCTATAGTAAAAATACGAATATAGTTT
>JAZBGX010001324.1:0-16173 GCA_037414775.1 Zonitis immaculata
TAATTTACCAATTATGACCTTATATGATATTATCAATCGAAATCCTTATCATTAATTTAAATAATGTAAAAACAAAAAAATACCATCGGATTTCTTTACAAGATTTTCTTCACAAATTGAATCATTTCTTTGATATTTATTTGAAGACTCTTTCATCCATGATGATGACGATGATGTTGATGATGTTGGTGGTGAATTAAAAAACATTTTTATATTCGAATTGAAACGTTCTAATCGATATTATGGACTAATTTCGACTAACAAATAATATAAAAACTTAATTTGTATTAAAAAAAAATTAATAATAATAATTCTTATCGCGCATATATAGGAATCATCGTGATGAAATTTGTAAAATTTTTCAACAATCAAAATATGGAATGAAATTATTTATTATCACAGAATAATGATTATTTTGTTTATTGTAGAAATTAAATATTTAATGATTCAATTATTTTAAAATATAGATATTAATTATTTAAAAATAAAATTATCGATTTGAAAATTTCTATCAATTCTATATATAATAGTCAGGACCGTATCAAGTTTGTATGTGTATAATTGGTTGCCTATCAATACGTTATTATATGGTTTAAATAGAAAATCATTGATTTGAAACAGATAATTTACGTTATTAATTAATAATTGTCTACCTGAAGTTGGATGGTCGTCGACAAATGAGTTAACACGAAGAAATGATGGTTCATTCACTATTGGTATATCTTCATCTGATAAATAGAAACCTCTAGAACACATTTTTTGTTTTGTTTTACTTAAATTTGCAACAATACACAACAACCGTTTATCGACAAATAACAGTTGAATTCTATCAAGTTTTATTTGTACTTTGGCAAATGCTCAACATTTTCAAATGCTTAAAATATTGAAGAACAGTTGCCAAAAAAAAAAAAAAACCATTGAACTCGCAGTAAAATTAATACGACCGAAACAAATCTATCTCTTAGAGTATAATAATACAAGATTCTATGATAATTATGTCTGTTTATTGTATGATTAGATAAATGCTGTTAAAATTAGAAATCAAGGTTTTATTCCGTTGTGGGACTGTCTCACCTGATGATGAGTCAATTGAAGCCTCATAGGTATTATCAACGAGATCGTTATTACTGCAAGTATAAAATGGTAAATACCCTCTGGAACTCATAATTTTTGTTGTTGTTTCAAATTCAATTTATGACATTTTATTTAATTTCGAATTGACATTGTCAATAATTCAATAAATTAAAATATTTTGTTTGTTTGGAAAATTATGTAAATAAAATCGAATGATACGCCATTGGAATTTGCTTAAATACAAACATTCAATAATATATAAATTGCATGTAAGTGTTAATTGAAATGCCAGCAGCATGCATTCAAATATTGATCATTCTAAATCAAATGATAACTTCCAATAATAATAGCAATAAATGTCACGATATTTCTCATTAATGTCATGACACTATGTACCTATTGCTGCCACCCCAAATATATTTACTTTTTTTTTTAAATTGGTATTTTTGTTATTTAAGCATAAAAGACCGAAATTTTGATTGGCCTATAAATTATTATAGTGATATACGTGTGAACCTATATTAATTAATCCTAATTCATTTATAAATGCAAATGAAATACGATGGCATTATGGCAAGTTGTTACATTTTTTAAATGTTTTTACCCAACTAGCTTCATCTAGTAATCTTTAAGAAACTAAAGTAACAAGTATGAGCAGTACTCGCAAATGGCGGGATACTATTTAAATTTTGCAAATTGAAAACAACCTATCTTCAAATATCGATCTTTGATTTTTATCATCATTTGATGTTATGATCTTCAAAATTTATTGACAACTTAAGTACGTTTAGATAACATTTATAATTATTATAAATTAATAGTTGTTTACTTTTAATTTTATCACATTATCTAAAAACAAATTTTAGTAATTTACCGAGCAAACGGTATTTAGTCACCTACACCAGATTAACAATTTTAAAATTCCACAACTTTTACTTTTTATAATTCAGTAATTTTCCACTTATATCAAACTTTGTAAGTAAACCATAATACCGATCATTTAGAGGCGTGTAAACATACTCAACAACTTTCATTTAATAGAACTAATAGTAGCTGCATCTACTCTTGCCTTTGTTTATATAAAGATAATGTTTTTTGCGTACTTCCTATTGACTTTAGATATGAAAAATTTTCAATAGTACTTAATAATGCTAGATAAGTCTAATTAAGAAAAAATTCAACAACAAAAATGTTTAACTAAATAAAAATTACATTTTGGTGCTACAATTAGACCTATATTGGGTAATATTTGGATAAAAATGATTTTATCAATAAAAATAGAAATTAAAAAATTGCGCAATATTATAATTCGAGTAAATTCTTTTGAATAAAGTTTCGTAATTTTTTCCACGCACATTGAATTACAAAAAAAATATTGATTTATTTTATTTTTGAACTATTTTCAATGCCAATTTTATATTTAAATGTTGTACTTTGAAAAAAACTATAAACAAAATACAAATTTGTTCTAAAAATAGCTAAACTTGAAGCAAAAATAGCAACCACACACACACATGTTCATTCTGCAATTAAATTCCGGAATGATAAAGGTGGTTGAATTAATTAAGAACGATTCAAAAAAGAAATAGAATGAAAATAGAAAATAATTGCATTTAATTCATAAAATGATGACACGACACTACTTAACCTCAACATTTACCTTGTCTTTCTTGATCGACCAGAGCCGTATTCGGTTCATTATCACCCACTAAATCTGAATAAAATGTCATTGATGATTTCGGTTTTAATGAACCATTAACATACACTTCACCCATATTCATCAATAATTGAATAAATAATGAAATTGTTGAATTATTACTCAAATTTCACAATCTAGTTTATATAGAGACGCTTTTTTATTTAATAAACGTTGTCGTCGCCGTATAGTGTTTTATATGAAATGTTTTCGACGACCGACAATAATATACTTATATTATACGTAGAGGGAATATTGATTTTGGCGCACCATGAAGAGGCGCAAGATAAAGCAAAACAAAAACAAAAAATCAACCGATTAATGGATAGATTAATGCAAAAAGAGGAAGTTGGGTGGTTAATTAGAAAGATAAAAATTGAAATTACAGAATTGTACGTGGACATTCTATAATAAATTGTTTACTATATTATCATATTCAAACCCATTAAAATAGATAAACAATTTCAAATACACATACTTATTCATATTTCAGTTGATAACAATCTATTCTTTCTTTTAAACAAAAAGGTAATTATAAATAGTTGATCAAGGCTATCAAGATAATTACGAATTATTATAATAACTCCAATACATATGTAGTACAATAATTATATGATCGATTAAAATAAAACAAAGGAAATTCTTACTTAATTAATTACTCAATTGGAAAAATATATGAACAAAAACTATTTGTTTCACTAAATCTATATCTTTTATATTATAATGATCATCTAATTATTACTAAAATCAAAATCACTATCATTCGAAATTTTTGTATCTTGTTTAACACTTTCAGTATCAGTATCCAACATTTCTAAAACATTTGGTTTAATAACTGTTTCTATTGTTGCTACTTTCTCGATAGATTCTTTATTATTATTGTCATTTATTTTTAATTCGTCATGTTCAATTTTAATGTTTGATTGTTTTTCGTTATTTTCATTTATTATTTGTTCTTGATTAAGATCATATTGTTTATTATCATCTGGATAATTTTGATTTATTCCGTACTGATTATTTTCAACATATTCTTGATTATTTGTTTTTGTGTAATATTGCGATATTATCGGTTGTCCATTTTCGTCATATTGTACAATCTCTTGGCCATTCTCATCATATTGTTGAATTAATTGTCCATTTTCATCATATTGCGGAATTATTTGTCCATTTTCATCATATTGACACTGAGACAATAATTGTCCATTCTCATCATATTGTTGAATTATTTGTCCATTTTCATCATACTGTGGAATTATTTGTCCATATTGATCATATTGAAGTATCAATTGTCCATTTTGATCATATTGAGGAATCACTTGTCCATATTGGTCGTACTGAAGAATTGGCTGTCCATTTTCATCAAATTGTTGAATTGGTTGTCCATTTTCATCAAATTGTTGAATTGGTTGTCCATTTTCATCATATTGTGGAATTATTTGACCATTTTCATCATACTGACCCTGCGATAACAATTGTCCATTTTCATCATACTGGCCCTGAGATAACAATTGTCCATTTTCATCATACTGATTCTGAGATAACAATTGTCCATTTCCATCATATTGTGGAATTATTTGACCATTGTCATCATACTGACATTGAGATAGCAATTGTCCATTTTCATCATACTGATTCAATAATCCACCATTTTGATCATATTCCAATTCTGATTTATTGTTATATTGTGGATATAATTCTGAATTTCCATCTATTTTTTGTTCACTAGAATTTTCAATAACTTGATAAGATTTTTCTTCAGATTCAGGAATTCGAATCGATTCGTCTGCAATTTGACAATTTTCTTCAATATTTTCCAATGATTGGTTGAATTCTTCTTCTAAAGGTACAACATTTTCATCTTCCAATAATTGAGGCTCACTAATAATCTCTAAACCATTCTTATCAATACTAACAGATTCTTTCTCATCGTGATTCTCAATTGAAGATTCTCTATAATTAGGCTCCAATTCGACAAAATTTTCTTCAATTTTCACGTTAGAAGTGGAAGTTTCAGGTTCTTCTAATACTACTGGGATAATATCGTCGTTTTGTTCATCAAAATTATCGGCAATTTGTGAAACATTAACATTTTGATGGATTTCGTTTTCACCATCTTGTGGAATTATTTTTTCATAATTATCAACAATATTTATAGTATTTACACAATTTCCATCAACTGATTCATTTTGTTGCAATTCATCCACCTTCTTCTTATTGATCGCATCTTCTGGCAAATTATCAACAAATTTACCATGATTCATTTGTATTGAAACTGAATCTATATCATTATTTCCAATTGGATTGTCTATTTTTAATTCTGGATTTTTCGATGATGATTCTGCAATTTGTAATTTTTCTAAATTCTTTGTCTTTAATTCAAAATCATTCTCTAATTTATCAGATAATTCGTCATCAGTTTCATTGCCAATAGAATTTTCTGGCATAAATCCAACATTTAATATCGAACTTTTCATTAACTCTCTCCCACCAATTTTCTTTTGTCTATTCATAATTTCATTTATATCGAAATTATTTGTACGCAATTTATTACGGTTTTGATCAATTGTTTTAATGATATCGTCAGCAATAGAATTTGCATAATTCCATCGACAATCTTCATAATTATCAATGTCATCATTTAAATCTTTAGTAATTTCACGATTCTCGATTAGATCGTCGAATTTCTGAAAAGACAAATTTCCCACATCACTCTTTTGTTGTTGTTGTTGTTGTTGTTGTTGTTGAGGTAATTGATTTGTCATAATCGATTTTGTTTTATAAATTCGATCCAACATAGCACGATATTGTTGCCGTAATAAATTGAACCGTTCAGTTTTCGCTGTTATCATTGCTAATCGTGTTTCAATATTTTCTAAATTCCGTAAAATCCGTTCATTACGATCTTGACATTTTCTATCTTCTTCCAAAAATTGTTTGTATTGAGTCCGTAATTTTCGGTAGTGCATCTGTGTCCTTTTTTTTTAATTAAAATTTGTATTTTTAATAATTTGGAAACATATAAAAATACTTACTCTTCTTTGGTGATACGGACCATTTCGTTGAATTTCATTTCAAGTTTCAATCGTTCCTCTTCACTGAAAATCATACAAGTTTGACCTACATAGTTAGTATGTGAATTTCATTCAATACAAACAAAACAAATTATGAATAGTTAAAACAATAGAAATTCTACCTTTTTCGTAAATTTTCTTGTAATTCGATGAATTTTTTATAATATTCTTCTGTACGCGGATTTAGTGTCATTTTTATCAACAAAATTCAGCAATTTTTTCTATTTCAAAAATTGAAAATAATAGTAACGGTGACGACGTCAACGACGACTAGCGTCGTCTATATTTACATGTAATAACGTAATTTAAACAATTAGAAATTGAAAATACAATCAATTGCATTTTAATTCAAACAATGGATTAATTTACCGGATTGCGTGTATTGTTCGATTCAATTTTCAATGATTTTAATTGTTGATTCTCCCTAATTTCGATTGTAGCACGCCGGTAATGATTAGGCCACTACAACTGTTCAAAACGGACTATTTAGGAAATTATGCTAGGGGATGATAATTTAACTTTTTTCTTTATATTATAATATCTGTAAATAGTTTATTATAATATAGTGAACACGCAATTGTCGTACCATGGTACTAAACTTGACCTTTGTCTCTGACTTTTTCCTTGGGAAAAATTGGAATTTCACGAAAATATCGATTTTGAAAGGACCTTGATACAGCTTTTCTAAAACAATCGGAATCTTTTGCAATGCCTTCTATAGTTAATTTATTATTTGAGTTGTAGATAGCTCTTCTCAACTCTTTCCCAATTAGAAGTGTTCATCTCTAAATTGATTTTCTAGGACCTCCATTAAAATCTATAAAGCCAAAAGTATACAATAAACGTAATCAATTTGTGATGTGATGTTCATTTATTTATATATCTACTCACCTTGACTCTTCTAAATTTCACTTTACTAAATCAAATTTCTAGAGGAAACAGTCAGGATTACATCTAGGAATGGAATCAGACTGCAACAGGTAATCTAATAAATCAATATCATTTCTAATATTATAAAGCACTTCATTATATACATATATGATGATTTTCATTATTTTTGATACAAAAACTAACGATATTCCATATACTTACAGAATTTATCATAAAAATATAACAATTTATTTGATTTTCCTTTCATAAATTTCTATCAATTTCCCAAACATAATTGCATCTGGCCTTATCAGAATTTTTTTTCTCATATATATTATGTATGTATAAATTGCAAATTTTATCACACAATTAAATCATTATCACATTATTAATTAAGTTATATTATCAGATTATAGATAAATAATCAACAATATTATGAGGGAAAGTCTACAAAACCCGTTTTTTTTTTTAAATATATAATTAATTGTGAAAATAGAAATTTCAACACCTTTCAACCAAAACTAAAAACTAAAAAACAAGATTCTTTAAAAAAATAATTTAAAATAAATAGATTCTCATCCAATAATAATAATAATAATAGCAAAAATACTGCCAACTATTAACAATAATAAAAGAATATTGTTTATCAAACAAAATAATATAATAATCATGAAGTTCCATATTTACCATTTTCAAAGACACCACGTCGAAAAAATGGTGAGAAATTGATTAAAGCTTGTTTTGTTATAGGACCATCATTATAAGCTAATGGACAATTTGGATGATTACGGCATTTCTCAATTAAACGTCTTAAATAAAATTCTAATTGATGTCGACGTGATTTGGCAACATTTTCCGTATTTGAAAATAATTGTTTCGATGGAAATGGTATTGTTGTTATAATATCACCATAACGTGCTTTCATTGCTATATGTAAATCACGAAAACGACTATAACGTCTTAGAATTGTCCAACGTTCAACTGATGTTGTTATTAAAATTTCATATTCATAATGTGTTCTACTACCAGCACCACGTAAACAATAACTTGTAATATTTATAATCGCATCATTATCGATTTCTTATCATAAAATAATAATAATCAATCATTAAATTGAATAATAATAATAATAGAATACCTGTAATAATGGACGGCATAGATCGATGTAAATTACAACTATTATATTGTAATAATTTATGATTTTGTACTTGTAATGGTGGTGAATAGAGAGCGGATGTTGAACCTGTATGAATCGGTTTTATTGGACTTGGACTTGAACTATCAATATCTTGTAAAGGATGTTCAATTGCTGGTGATAATGATGACATACCAAATTTTATTGTCACGTATTGTTTTCGTAAATTTTGTAATATCTATATGAATACAATTAAATCATTACAATTTTTTCCAATTATAAAATAATTAACTTACAGCTATTTGATTATCCAAATGTGATTTTGGACAATTTGTATCTAAATCACGTATAATTGTTTGTTTTTGTTGTGAAATTTTATACATCAATCGACGTAAAATTTCCAAATCTTTACGACGTTTCTTATTGATTGGTGAATGATTCTCAATTGAACTTGTAGATTGTGAATCACTAATTATACCCTAAAAATAACAAATGATAAGATAAAATTAAAATAAATATAATAAATTAGATTACTTTATAATCTTCATTACTAGAAAGATCACTATCATCAGGTGGTTTTGGTGATGGTTTCAATTCAACACCACTATCCGACATTAAATAATCGAAATGTTTCGGTGATATTGGTGAACAACAATTACTTGTTGCCGTATGATAAGTATCACTACTTAAACTATTTAAACATTTCTCTAAACTACTACAACTACTATTTGTTGCATTTGTATAATTTGTTTCTAATTTATTTAAATTATTATCGATTGAATTGATTTGTTTTAAATTTAATTTCAAATTTTGTTTCTTCTTTTCAATTGTTTCTAATTCATCTTTTGTACGTAACGATAATGATTGTTTTAAATTATTCAAATCAACATTATCATTTTGTACATTCAGTGTAGCTTGTTCATCAACTAATTCCACTAATTTCTTATCGATAATTTCCATTGTTTTACGACGTTCCGATAATGCATCGACACGACGATTCAATTCAGCTTGAAGTTCGGCCAACTCTTTCCTCTAAAAAAAAAAAAATTTATATCAAATATTAATTAATTAATTAAAAAGAAAAATGAGAAAATGCCGTAATGAAGAAACAAACTATATAATTTGGAAATTTAAAAAAAATTAGATTGTTCCTTCATTCATTTGTGGATTTGACGAGTATTTAAATTAAATGATTTGAATGAATTACATGCTGAATGACTAAATCTTGTATGAGTGATGGTCCTCTAATATTATTCAAAACATCAATCAAAATATCTGATTCAGGATCGGTTAATGGACTTGTTTCAGATTTGATGATGAGTTCCTGCAATAATTTCAGAAAAATTAAAATGAAATTCTAATAAAAACTTAGAATAAATAAATGAAATAAAATCAAATAAAATACCTGGAAGATTCGTTTAGCTTGGGAATTGGGGAAGGTAAAATCATTAGCATGTGATGTAATAAATTGACAAACATTATTCAATTTATTCATAACATCAGATTTAAAATCTTGCAATTGGTCACATTCTTGATTTATCTAAATCGAACGAAGAAAACAAAACAGAAAGAAAAGGAAACAAAACCAATAAAAATAAATAAAAAAAACGACAATGTAAAATAGAAAATCAATCAACATACTTCACCCCAAATCTTATGACGTTCTCTCTCCAATTCATCCCGTTGCAATATTAATTCTTGTTCTTTTTGTTTCAATTCCCATTCGCGACGTTGTTGTTGTTCACCTAAATTACGCCAATCTTCTTGTATTTGTCGCGTCTGTAATCATTTAAATTAATTCAAAATTATTAAATTACATTTTAAATGAAACCAACTTGTTGAGCATGTTCCTCTTGCATTAAAACTTTTTCATTTTCTAATTTAGCTTGAGCTTCCTCTAAAGCACGTCGTTTACGTTCAAAAACTTCTTGTTCTTTTTCAAAAACTTCTTTTTCTTTCTCTAAATTAAGACGTTGAATCTCTATTTCACTCTTCTCATCATCTTGATGACTAGAATTCATATAATTTAAAAATACCTGAAATTATTAATTAATTAAAATTAATTACGTTTGTAGATTTTCCATTGACAAAGCTAAATCTGGTGTTGACCAACTCAATAAACTTAAACGAGATAAATTACGTGTACGTTCACATTTCCTTAATTCAGCCGCTTCTGCAGGATCATTGAATCTAAATCAATTTTAATTAATAAATTTGCCATAATAAAATCGAATTATTTTTACCTGAAAACATGAGCTTTACCAAGAAAAATAATACAACCTTGTGACAATCGTGTAGATGATTCAATTAATAAATTATTCAACATAACATAAGCTCCAGGATGTGGTATAAGTGTTGCTATACCATTTTCAAATGTAATTGTACAATGTTGTGGTTCCATACCAGCACCTTTTAATTCTATATCTTGTTTAATTTCAGCATCTTCAGTACCAATTGTAGTTTTACCCTCTTTTAAATGATATAATGTTACACCTGTACTTAATGGATCATCATCGATTGCAACTAAATGTGGACGATCTGAATCTAGAACAACACCAGGACCAGCTTTACGTAAACCTAAAGCACGCTGTTCACGTAAAATTGCTTGAGCTTCACGCCATTTACCAGCCCATTCTTCTGTCAATTCCTACGTTTTTGATAGATAAAAATTTAGAATTGTAAAATAGAAAGAAAAAAACAACACCTTTTCTCTAGCTTCTTTTTCATGTAATTGTGCCAACATATCACTACGTTGCTCGCTAAACATCAAAGCTTTCAATTTACTAATTTCATCACGTAACTCTCTAATCAATTTAACATTTGGATCTTCATTAATTGTTGGTTTATTAATTATATTTTTAGCACGATTCGCATAACGTAATGTACTCAATGTTTCACCATAATTACAATCGGCTGGACTAATAGCAGCAATCATTATTGTTTTTGAATTACCACCTAAACTATCTTTTAATAACCATGTCAATACCGAATCACGATATGGTATAAAAAATGACTTCTTATTATGGCTATTAGTTTCTATAGATAATTCAGCTAATGCTGATATAACAGAACCTAATGTTACCAATGACTTATTTATATGGGCACCTTCTTTCAAGCGTTGTCCAGTTGCACCAGTTGTATCAGCACGTTCACTGCCAGCTAAATCCACTAAATGGATCTAAAAATTTATTTTAAATTAATTCTATTAATAATTTCTTGAAAAATATTTTAATACTTTAGAAACAGTTTCACTAGGAACACCATCACAATAACCTGCTTGTACAAATGTTATTGTAAATATTGCATGACTACGACTACTAACATCATTCATATTTGTTGCAGCTGTTGTACGATGTGAATTACCACGCGTCATACATTCTTGTATATGACCATAATTAGTTACTAAACATGTTGTTAATCCTTGTACATATGGTCCTTTTTTTGGATGTTCACGTACTTTCAATGATGAATTATCACGTCCTCTTAATAAATCAGCAACACGTTCTTGATAAATTTCTAAATAACTAACTTGAACACGATGTGTTGTACCGCGTTTTGAATTCTCCGACATTCTTTCAAATAGCGCTTTACAAATTCTTGGTATTAATCCTTGATTTTCCTTGAAGAAAAAAATTCAATATTATTATCTAATAATTGATAAAATTATGTATTTACAGGTGATCCCATCATTGTGAATGTTTTACCACTACCAGTTTGTCCATATGCAAAAACACATGCATTATATCCTTGAAACGCACAATCAATAACTTCTGTACCTAAATCATTATAAACTAATTCTTGTGAAGCATAATTTGGTGATTTGTCATCATGAGACCAATATGAATAATCAAATGTGAATTCTTTATAACGTATATTTTCATCGCGTGTATTTGCTTTACAATTTAATATACCAGTTGTTTTACCATGCATTTGGATAATTGATTTCGCATCCATATCCAATTCCCTGTTATTATTATAATAAATGTTATCAAAATAATAAAAGAAAAGTTCATTGCTCTCTTTATTGTTCACCCAAGCATATAATAAAGCGATGAATTTATGGATTACCTTTGATTGAAAGGACGCACACGAACTGCTACTTTTACAGAAGCCATGCTTTATTATGGGTTTTATTCAATTTTAAACGAATATTTTCATTTTAATTTTCAAAATTTACGACGAAAATAGGATGAGTTGTTTATTTTGATTCGACAGCTGGCTTCAGCTAAACGCCATCACGACTTTTGACTTTTGACATCTTTTACACTACCACCAACATTTTGAAGTTGATCAACAACTTCGTAAATTGCTAATAAACTGATTAATAAATAAAATTGCTATGAAAATAGCATCAAACTCATTTTATAAACTATACTCTATCTTTCCGTAGTGAATAGTAATAAAAATATCAAATTCGGATTAGTTAAATCGTTTTTGTTTTTTTTTAATTATTGGTACAACTGTTTACTTATTTCTAACTTCAGTTTGTGAAAAAATTCAAATGCGAGGTTATGTTTTTGTTTCCGTTCCCATAATTACTATAAATAAATTCAATATTCGATGAGAATATACAAAACTTGGACCATTCTTGGTTTCGAATTAAAATAAAATGAGTATTTCTATTGTAGATCTATCCAAAAATAACTCTAAAGATGAAGAAGAAGAAGAAGAAAAAGCAGAAGACAATGATAATTCAGATGAAGATAGTTTACAAATTGTCCTAGAAAGTCCTAGAACAAAACGTAAACCAAAACCTAAATTAAATGAAATTGATAAACAACTGATAGCATGTGTTGAAGAAGATTTAGATGAGAAATTAGACGAGAAAGCTGAAAAAGCTAAATTGAAAATAAGCCATGTAAAAAATATAATAAAACAAGTTGTAACAAATGAAGATGTTGTAGCATTTGTTAAACATGTTGAAAATTCGGATAAAACAAATGAACCACTAACTATATATGAACCAAAATTGACAAGAGCCAAAAAAAAGTAATTGTTACGATTATGATTTTTTTTTTATTAATTTATTTTATTTATGTTTTAGGCAATTATTATCGAATAATTGTACGACAAATGTTTGGAATGTATTACCATCTGAACAATGTCCTGAAATTCAATTATTAATCACCCAAGATTTACCGGAAGATTCTTCTGATGATGAATATATACCGGAAACGGATAAGACTAAAAAATCTACCGATTTAGATACATCAACATTTTCTAAAGATAATAATGATGGTGATGTTGATGAGGCAACTATAGCATTACGTACACGTTCTAAATATAATTTGAAACATCAAAAATTGGAAGAAATAGAAGGTGCATTTATGCCACCAGATATAACAACAGACATGTATGATATGGATTGTGATGATGATGTTTGGCGTGATTTTTTGAAAACATATACAAAACCATTAGATGAAGTTACTAAATTACAAGAAGACGAAGAACAAGATCCGGAATATAATATATTGGCTGATGAAGAGATTGATGAGGAAATTGATAAAGAAGAATTACGAGCTGATCGTGCTGTGACAATATCAAAGAAAGAAGTCAATCATTTAATGGCTGAATTATTTGAATATGTTGATTTTTATGAAAAACAAAAGACACCAGACAAACATCAAACTAAAGATAATAGTAGAGTTGATGATGTAGTAGAAGAAGAAGAAGAAGAAGAGGAAGAAAATCCAAAAAATATGCCTACAAGAGTAATAATAGAAGTGCCAGTTTATAATGATAATACGATAATAACAGTATATCATTTAGAAATTTTAGAACAACAAATACGACAACATGTACAATTGTTAGCGCAAAATTTTTTATTATCTTATGAACATCCTGAATGTGGTTATATGGCAGTTAAATTTAAAAAATGTCTGGTAATCAGTTGATACATTCCATTTTTTCCTAATTTAGATAAATAACTTAATGTTATCTAGGAGGAATTCAAAGATTATTCAAATGGTAATCCTAAATCTAATTTTTCTGCACCAAATTTATATGGAGCTTTAGAACTTGTAGAAGATTGGGAAAAGTTTCATAGAAGTGATTCTTTTCAAGTTGAAGAAACTAAAGAGTAAGTTTACCGTAAGTTTTGTGTAGATTAATACGAATTATTATTGCTTTATTTGATTTTAGGCATGTAAGAAAAGTGAATGAACGAGTGTAAGTTTTATAATATTTAGAAATATGAAATTTGTACAAATTTCTGATTTATTGTCTAGACGAGAAGCACATACAACGAATTCTAACTATAGAGCAACAATACCACCGGTAATTATGGAAACAATGTTGAATAGTAATGTGTTTATTTATCCTCATTTACTACCGAGATCACCTTTTAAACCACAATTGAGAACTAAACTGCATTACTTTACAGAATCAGAGGATAAGTAATTATTTGTTATTGACTATAATTTTGATTACTTTTATCGATTCTTTTTTTTTTTAATTATAGATTGATTGCTGTATTTCTTGAACAAATGTTTCCTATAATGAAACAATCGAATAAAACACTTACAATACGGCATGCTTGTCATAAAATACGTAATTTATTAATGCCAAATTTAACATGGCAAAAAATTGAACGACATATAAGAAAAATGCGTTATTTGGAAATTGAAAATAATCCAATACGTTATTATTTTCAAAATAAACGTGCACCACCATGTATACAAACAATATTACCATTTGATCGTAATAAAATGTTAACACCATTACAATTAAATTTAGATGAATTACCATGGATTTGGAAAAATTTTGTATTACAACAAAAAAAGGTAAATTGTGATTTTTCAATTTTCGCGGTTTATATAGGGGAATTTTACTATACAGTTGGATGTACTGTTGGTGTTTTGCTTTTTATCACCGTTTATGTATTCTATTTATTTATCAACAAAAAAATAATTTATTTTAGAAAAAACAGTTAGGAAATACACAGGAGGTTGTTATTTCTGCATCTTCACCACTTATTGATGGAAATGTACGACAATTTACTGTAAAATTACCCGATACCGTTGTAAATAAGAAGCTTGGAAAGAGGAAGAATAAAAAATTAGAGAAAATGTTACCTGATATGCCAAATTTGGGTAATACACCAATAAAACAGAATCCTATTAGTAATAAGACTGATAAAAATGATATGAATAAAACAAAAGAACAAGAAACATCATTTCAAAGTGCTTTGCAACAATCTCAATCTAAACCAGGTCCAAGTAGTAAAATTCCAACAAATTTCCAAGATATTGAATTATCATCGAATCAAATAATATTCAGTAATTTAAATCCATCGGAAAAGGTACTATAATTTTCTATTTTAAAAAATATAATCTTGATTTTTGTGGTTAAATTACTTTAGGACAATCCAGATGATATTAACGAATTAATGATAGCTAGTTCGACTGTTAAAAATGGTCGGAAGGAACTATCAGGTGCTGAAAAGAAACGGGCAAAGATTCGTCGTGAATTTTTAGCAAATTTAGCAATGGCTACACCGGAAACTTGTGAAAATATAGCAGAAAATGAATCGAGTAATTTCAATCAAATAATCATTATAATTGTTAATTTTCTAATTATTTATTTTATAGATTTTGCCATTTCTTATTTTGATAAATTGACTGAAACATTATCAGATGAAGAATGTAATAATATTATGCAAATATTCCGAGAATTCGATGAAAATAATGGTGAATTTATGGAATTTTATAATAAAGTTGAATCGATCCTTTTACCAAAATATGAACAATTAGCTGATGAATTTCTATTATTTCTATCAACATATCAAGCAAATAAAGTTGGTAAATTAATGTCGCATTTTTTGATGAAAGATATGGCGAATTTTATGAGAAAAATTCATATTTATTATAAAGACCAACCATTATCAATGAAGAAATTTTCAAAATGTCTAACCGATCTTTGTCGTACACCAAATTTAACAATGGAAAATATTAAAAATGCGATATTACCATTATTGAAAGGCAATGAGATATTGACTGAATGGTTTCTACAAGTTTTTCCCGATGAAAAACCATCAAAATTGTAAATAATATCTCTCAAATCGCTCTATTTAATGCAATGTTTATTGTTTTCTTATTAAATTGGTTTTAGATTGTTGAATAGTCCTTGTGAGATTGTTGATTTGAAAAAAGAATTGTCCCGACAGCCCGATGAGGAAATTTGTGAAACTATAGTTGTTCCTGATACAGAAGATCCATATGGTGGTGCTAATTGTATTTGTGAATGTCATAACGTTGAAAATCAACAATTCAAATTACGATCAAATCATTGCAATCGGTGTGGATTGAAAGTAACTCAATTTTTATTTA